>JADBJO010012649.1:42461-49961 GCA_016801955.1 Conus betulinus | reverse complement strand
AACAGAGGTAGTTCTCCTCATGCACATTCCCCAGAGGGGGGGACAGGTATAAACAAAGGTAGGTTCTTAGACAAGATGGTCCGATCAATTCAAAGATTGCACTAAAAGGACATAGGAAGCGGAAAGAAAGCACACAGAAACGGACATAGAACGGTCATAGAAAGGAAATACAAAAGACACAGAAAGGACATGGGAAGGACGTAGAGAAGATCATAAGAGAAGTCTTAGAAAGTACATAGAAAGGAAATGGAAAGGACATAGAAAGGATACAGAACGGACATAGAAAGGACACACACACACACACACACACACACCACACACACACGCACACACACACACACACAGACACACAGTTTCACAACACACACCACACACACACACACACACACACACACACACACACCTCACACACAACACACACCCAGAGTTTCAACACAACACACACACACACACACACACACAACACACACAGAGTTTCACACACCACACACACACACACACACACACACCACACACAACACACACAGAGTTTCACACACAACACACACCACACACACACACACACACACCACACACACACACACACACTGCAACACACAGCAAGATACTGACCAGGCCTGTGGGACGAAGCTAGTCACAAAAAAACGGCATTCGTTTCTTACGGTGTACGTGCCACTTGAACATCTGCCAGTTCAACTGAAACAGAAAAGAAAAGATAAAAACGACGCTTTCTGTTGGGATATGTTGGTGTCCATATGATGCCTCCCTGTTGGGCATATGCTGGTTTGTGTATGATGCCCGTCCTCTTGAGTATATGCTGGTTTGTGTATGATGCTTCCTGTTGCGCATATGCGGTTTGTGTATGACGCCTCCTGTTGGGCATATGCTGGTTTGTGTATGACGCCTCTCAGTTGGGCATATGCTGGTTTGTGTATGACACTTCCTGTTGGGCATATGCTAGTGTGTTATGACGCCTCCTGTTGGGCATAACTGGTTTGTGTATGACACTTCCTATTGGGCATATGCGGTGTGTGAAAAAGGGGCAACAACTCAAGGATGACAACGTACTTTAAAACACACATGGTTCTACCCAAAATGTCACAGTTTTGATATATACAAATGGATATTAAATATATTCCGATGGGAAGGGACGATGGTTTCCTCAGATAGCTAGTGAAGGATTTCACAATATTTATAAAATATTTTCCCCCCCATTTTCTTCACTTCATCTTCATTTTTTTTTTTCAAATTCAAATCTTTGCCAAGAATCATTACTATACTGACTGAGGAATTGTTAGCCTGCACTTTTTGTCCTCCCCCAACTACTTAATGTTCAGCATTTATAATGTTTGGTTCAATCCGTGTGAGATTGCATCTTCTTAGGAGATCCAAAGTAAAGGAATGGTTCTGTACAATTCTTAGCCACGAACAACCACTTAGTTTATTGAACCGCAGAGCTGACCACTCGGACTGTTCCATATCTTTTGATCTCCCTTGCATCCTTGAAGGGATCCTCAAGCATAGGCCTCAAAGATTGTCCCCTACATTTTATACTGTTTGTATAATGCTTTTAGTTTTCAGCAATTTTTTTTTCTCTCCACACTTTCGTTTTGTTCCATTCCATTACTACCCTTCGCTGGCTGCTTTGGGGGTGCTGTTGGATTCTTTTTTGACCCTTGGTGGTGAGAACACCACAGAATTACGGACTGTGGTGTGTCTCTATTTGACACCAAGAGCACAGACCAAAACGGCCGCGTCTCTCCTGATGAGTCCGACCAGCGGACGAAAGGCCTAGGAGCAGGCAATACAAAAAATCTCCTGCCTTCGAAGACGGTCGAGTACGATAGTTCACTCAGACAGCTAGTAAGGATTTCTCATATTTATGATATATCCCCCCTCCTTTCCTTCATCTCATTTTTTTTAATTCAATCTTTGCAAGTCATTACTATAATGACTGAGGAAGTTGTTAGCCTGCACTTATTTTCTCCACTAACTTATTGTTCAGTATATATAGATATATATTATATATATATATATATATATATATATTAATGGATCCTCGAGCATAGGCTCAAATATTGTCACCTACATCTTTGACTGTTTGGCATAATGTTTTTTAGGTTTTTCAGCAGCTTTTGTTTTTTTCCTCTTCACACACTTTCGCTTTGTTTATATTACTACCTGTCGCTGGCTGCTTTGGGGGTGCTGTGGTTCTCTCCTTTTGATGATCACAAGTTGAAATCAGAATCTGTAGTAATCGGCTAGTCTGTGCAGACCAGCTTCAATTCAAGAAAATCACACAAAGGAATGTGAGACACAGGAATATAACTTTAATTTTTGGATGCTAATCTCGTTATATTTGTGTAGCCGGTTTTTTCGCACAGATAGCTTAGACCAACATTATCTCAAAGCTCCTTTGTCTTTATTGCCTGGCTTGTCTCACCAGATAGCTTAAAGCAACAAGCTCTCAAAGCTCCTTTGTCTTGATTTTGTGCCCGGACTGTCTCACAGTTAGCTTTTACACAACAATACAGCAGAACTCCTTTGTGTTTATTTGGCCGGTTTGACACTCGCATACGGTTTGAAACATCATCTCTGTGCTCTCTGAGGGAGTGTAAGCGACAAAAAGAGCAAACCCAAACACAGATAACACTTAATGCTGCACACTCTTTCACCATTATTTTCTCAGCTGTTTTGTCAGGCTGTCCACTTTTTTTTTTTTTTTTTTTTTTTTTTAAATCGACCTCCCCCAATACCAAGGCTTTATTCATACAGTACCATGGGATAAATGGCTGTTAGGTTAAACAGTCTTTGAACCCATATGCATTCTGGCTCTACGGCGACACCAGGCTGATGGACTTTCATGTGTTGTAAAAACGAGTGTGGATGGTAAAAGCGCACTTAGAAGGAACTTTGTCTCTAGCCGACAATAGGCGCATATAAGTATTCTAATAATATGATATATTAATGAATGAATGATAATAAAATGGTGCCGGCATTCCCTACATATATGGACAACATCATTGCCCTTATCTGATACGAGGCTCGGGAGGACAACCACTTATGACCCCTCAACACTCAAAATGCCTTCTTATGGATTTTCAGAAACATGGTCTCCCTTGCACTTTGGGCTCTTTGGGTTGCAAAGGCTTTGGTATCTAAAAATGCTTCTCCTCTCCTCTCAAAACATAGGTCGTGGGGTAGGAACAGGGGTATGAGACGAATATATATAGGCTAGGAATATAACAAAGCTGACAGGACTATCCAACAGCTATTTAAAGTTAAGGATTTGTACTTGTGAATTTGTTGCAGTGCCAGAAAGAGGATCTGAAGAATTGAAAAACTAGCATGTGATTTAAATGTTCTGAGTCTACAAGAACTAGGAGTGCAAAAACCCACAGACCATTACAATTGGATGACTTCATAATATTTCAAAAGCATGATGGACGAGGACTAGGCATGATAATTAAAAAAAACAAAGAAACAATTTTGAAAAACTTGGAAAGATAGTGTAGCAGCACACGTGAACTAATGGATATGAGGCTAGAAAGCAGATGGTAATCAGAAAAGCTTGTACTCATCAATGCATACATACACCCAGGTACCCACACACATCAAAAAATAGATTGGACCTTTCTGGAGGAAATAGAAATGAATTTGTAGACTCTGTTATGCTATGTGGAGATCTTAATGCACGCTCAAAATTGTGGGATCAAACATGGTACCAATCCTCTAGGAATTGCACTGGAAGTGATTGGATGAAGAACTTCTTAGTGCACTGAATCATCATCCTCACACATACAGGGAGACAGGGTGACACTGACGTGTCATTGCCTTTGCACTCGTTGGACCGAAATTCACAGCAGGCATGAGTGCAGAAGTACTTTCATCATGGAAGTGATCATTTCCCTGTTGTGTTCAGTTTTCAGAAACTATTGAAAGTTCCAAACGACGCAAAAGAGCCCTATTCCCCTATTCAATATAACAACAATGAAGGGGGTATAATAGGAACGTTCAGGGAGCAGAAGATGCAAAAGAAACAATGCTACGACCAAANAGAGAGAGAACGATAACGATAACGATTTTATTCAGAAAAGGCAACGGCCCCATTTGAAGGGAGTGAGTAATAAAGAATTAATAAGCAAGGTATTTTATGACAAAAATGTAAACGTTCTCAACATATGCAATTTACCATAGGTCAAATCACTCCTTCTTTTAAATGACTTGTACAGATATAAAGCAAGATTCTTTGCAACGTCGTGATTTTTTGACGACAGAAGACAGACTAACTTGAACAGTGCTGAATGTCGATGATATTTGAACGGAAGAAGTTTCTGTCGTAGATCTGCCAAAACAGGACATAAGAATACAAAATGAAGTTCATCTTCGCTACAAGATTTAGGTGGCATAGTGGCAGGCGCTGAGAGAGAGAGAGAGAGAGAGAGGGAGAGAGAGAGAGAGAGAGAGAGAGAGAGAGAGAGAGAGAGAATGAGAGACGAAGACAGGGTGATTGAGAGAGAGATTCAAAAGGTGTGTTCATTTAAGGTCAGGAGACAGAGAGATTCATATTTAAATTGTTTATTCATTTTAAGACGAGAGAGAGAGAGAGAGAGAGAGAGAGAGAGAGAGAGAGAGAGAGAGAGAGAGAGAGAGAGAGAAATTTCAAGCGTATTCGTTTAAAGTCCAGGAGAGAGAAAAAGGTTTTTTTTTCATTTCGGGCCGGGAGAGAGAGAGGGGATTAACTGTATAATGTTTGTTCGGGGAGTGGGAGGAGGGGAGGGGGGAGGGGGGCGTTGGGGGTATGTCGCTAATTTTCTGACATTTGTCATCCAAAAAGAGCACCAACCTAAATGGCTGTTTCTAATAACCGGGAGATCGGTTTCCGTGTGTACTTCGTAGGTCGTAGGTGCCTTTCTTTGTTTTCTTCTGGAATCCGTGGTTATGACCTTTCAACCGTTTCGCGCCTGCGTTATACGAAAAATAGAGAAGTAGCCCAAAAAGAAACAGAAATAGAGACACGCTTCGTTTTTAAGATGCGGAGTTTTGAATAGAAAGTCGAAGAGTGACGTTGTTCCATGAATTAGCAAAAAAAACATTCTCTCTTCACCAGGGGAGAGGTGAAGGGATCTTTTCTCTTGCTTCTTGCTTCTTGTACTCCCAGTTCTTATAGAACATGAAGTTCTTTACAATGGGAACGAAGAAATGCTGTCTGTCTGTCTGTGTATCCGTGGTCAAAATACGTTCCACTCGCTCGCTTTCTGAAAATTTGTAGGTATGTTCATTATGGGTCACGGATGATCCCCGATGTTTTTTTTTTTTTTACCAGAATAGCCGTTACTAACGACTATAATGGCCCAAAACGGTTTTTCCCGTTCTCTGTGGAATATCTCAGAAACTACTTGGCTGATTTTTAAGCGTCTTAGATGATCTTGTGACAAAATGAGCCTCTTTCCATATGCAAGTGGATGTAATGCTCAAAATAGATTAAACAAATGTTAAAAGCCGTTATTTTGCCCTTATTTCTTATATATGGGTGGATTTTTAGTGAAATTTGGTGTACAGAAAGGTTATAACACAAATGGCACTTCTACATAATGTTTTATAAAAGTTGACCGTTAAAAAACCGTTATTCTTGACACATTGTCCGATTTTGATGACATTTGGTATGTACACAGGCTTTAGCCCAGTGAGGACTAGAATACCAGTTTCAAAAGTGTACATCGGTTATATAACCGTTACAACCGTTATTTTGCCGTTATTTTCATATATTGGTGGATTTTAATGAAAGTTGGTATATAGAAAGGTTATCACACACAAATGGCACTTCCATATAGTGTTTCAAAATTTGACCGTTAAAACCGTTTTTTCTTGACATATTGTCCGATCTGGATGAAATTTGGTAGGTACATAGGCTTAGCCCAATGAGGACTGAAATAACAGTTTCAAAAGTGTACCTCGGTTATATGACCGTTAAAACCGTTATTTTGCCGTCATTTTTTATATATTGGTGGGTTTTAATAAAATTTGGTATGTAAAAAGGCTAACACACTGAATTGGCTCTCTTCCATATAGTGTTTCAAAATTTGACCGTCAAAAATCATTATTCTTGACATATTGTCCGATGTGGAAACTGGGAGTACGTTATATGCCTTGCATCTTGGTTTGTTTTTTTTTAACCAAGATAATGCGTAAAGCTAGTGAATCCATACGAACCTAGCATTACAGAACTGTCGATTGGTGAGATTTACGTCCTATCGGGCCAAGGACAAAATGTTCCAGACCGTAGTCTGTGTACTTGCTAGCTGGAGGTCTGATCGTTGACAGAAGTGTAGAGGTTGGATCCGGACGGGGGCTGCCGAATGTAGTTGTTGTTGTTGGTCGTTGTTGTTGTCAACACAGACTGGAGTCCAGGTTCCCTTCGTTCTTGTTGCTGAACTGGTCTCCAGCACTGGATTCTGGTTCCATGCAAACTGGCGTCTCAAAGAGTGAGTAGGCCGATGTCGATGGAGCGCTGCATGATACACTGTCTGTGGCCTCACCGACCAGGGGCCGTACTTACATGTCGTGGGTAACGGGGAAGCGACCTACTGCCTCGTTGTAAGCTCGAAGGGTCCGTTCCTTGCAGATCCATATGTCGAGAGTAACCTTTAACCAGTAAACCTTTACCTCGTGCAGTGGGTGAGGGGTTGGTAACGTATAACAAAGATAGGGCATGAGTTCGCCGTGGGTTAGATCAAAACAAAGCCATTGGACCAACGTTCAATGATCACAAACTTCACGCAAAGTTCAGATTTCGCCGTCACAACATCTTCCAGCTGACAGACACTCTCTGAGAAGACACTGAATTCGATTTGCACAGACTTAGACACGGAACTCGGCCCCCTGCTCTACAAGTGTGTCTGTAGCTCATAGAAAAGTTCGTCTACTACGGAAGTTGGCTTAGCTCTTGTGTGTGTGTGTGTGTGTGTGTGTGTGTGTGTGTGTGTGTGTGTGTGTAGGCTAAATCTGTGTTCGTCCCTGTGTTACTTTGTGCGTCAGTGTGTGTTTGTGTGTGTGCGCGTGAGTGTGACTTCATCATGTTTATGGCCTTTCAATAATTTTATCAAACTTGTTTTAGTTAAGCTGCTTTTTCAGTCTTTGTGTGTGTCTGTGTCAGCGTGTTTGTTGGCATGCGCAGAAGGCTGGGAGTTATTCAAGACATGCGCAGAAGGAGGGAACCCCTCTTTTTATCTGAATTTCACCCTTTATTTTCCAGATACTTCGTAGGTAGAAACCGAGACAAAACCCAGAGGATATAGCTACGAAAGTAGAATGCGCTGAACCCACAGGGTTTGTACCCAGGAGTTAATCTCATTGTAGAAGTAAATTTACCGACGACATGTAAGTACGGCCCCAAGGCTGAGGGGGCAATGTCTGAGCACAACCCCCCAGACAAGGAGCCGACCATGCCGACCGAGGACATGGCTTGCCAGGGCTTGGTTCTCGCAGTCAGGTAGCGCT
>JADBJO010012649.1:19961-22461 GCA_016801955.1 Conus betulinus | reverse complement strand
CATTATCAGTGCAACATTGGAAGAATGTATATGGCCAAGGAAGGGGGGTCCCATGGTATGTTTAAAGGGCGTCGTACCTACTTTCCTCCCTACCCTTGCTATAGAAAAGAAGAAGAAAAAAAAATCCCCTGCCCTAGGTCTTTGTCGATTTGGAAATCTATGAACCTCATTTGATGAAGAGCACTCGTCCTTTGTTATATCACTCAGACGGGAAATGGCTGCATGCATGAGAAGAAGAACATGTGGGCTGCCGAATCAGGATGGATTACCTATCGAAACAGCCTCGCGCAGAATCTGCTGTAACTATTGTATCAGACGGGGCTATTTTGTGCTGTATTCTGTGGAGGGATCAGAGTCCAGTGGACACAGATGAGGAATGATACGACTTTGATTTGGTGGGTAGAGGAGAAGGAGGGGGAGGGGAGGGGGGGAAGCAAAAGGGGGACGTGGGGAAGAAGGAGGGGAAGGGGTGGGTAAGAAAGAGGCGGAGGTGGGGAGGAAGGGGGGGGGGGGGGGACAACTCCTTGCTTTCAAAGACCTGCTTCAGATCTCCTTGCTATGAGCGAGTAAGTGCTGACGCCTCTTTCTACCAATGGCAGGGAAGCTGATACAGAATGCAGCCAATCATATCGCCCGACGCATCTACCGTTAATGAAAAGAGACTGACAGAGAAGTATAACAAAGGTGAAGTGTAAGCAGTTAAGATTTTTTTTTGCGTGTAAAATCCACTTCATGTTCCATGCAAACAAAGCGAATGCTGTCTTTAAGAACTAAAGAGTCAAAAGGGTTATTGTTTCAAATTATGATCACTCACGATTTCTTCGTATCAAATTATGATCCTCCATTATTTTCCGTTTCAAATTGCTGATCACCTTTTCTTTTTGCTTTCAAATTATTGATCACTCATTACTTTTCATTTCAAATTATTGATCACCCATTATCTTTCGTTTTAGATTAGATTAGATTATCCATAATTTTTACTCACGTCAATCAAAAGAAAAAAAAAATCGTTACATTCTGATTTTCCGGAAAAATTGTCCAGAATTTTTTTCTCTGATTACTGCTTGCTCTCTTGTTTGCTGGATTGACTTTCATGGTGGCTCGCGATATTTGTGGCTGGGACAGAGCAGCCGTGGTTTTTTGGTCTGAGTCCAATACTGTGATTGGTTCGGGCCATTCTGCCCGCCAATGAGAGTGCCGTTTATGTCTGTTGACGGGACAGGGAGGGAGAGGGAGGGGAGGGGAGGGGGGAAAGGCGAAGGAGGGGAAGTGGGGGTGTTATTGTCAAGGGAATAGGTCTCTCAATCACATGCTTGGTTTCCCACCGGGATTGTTTCATTCTCTCTCTCTCTCTCTCTCTCTCTCTCTCTCTCTCTCTCTTCTCTCTCTCTCTCTCTCTCTCTCTCTCTCTCTCTCTTAATGTACCTTCTGTCTGTCTGTCTGTCTCTCTCTCTCTCTCTCTCTCTCTCTCTCTCTCTCTCTCTCTCTGTCTGAGTGTGTGTGTGTGTGTGTGTGTGTGTGTGTGTGTGTGTGTGTGTGTGTGTGTGTGTGATGTATTCCACTGCCGGTGTGACTGTCTCTGTCTCTCTGTATGTGTGTCTCACTGTCCGTCTGTCTGTCCGTCTGTCTCTGTTTTTCTCACCCCAACATCAGCTTTCACCGAAACAGGAGTGTTGTGAACTTCTGAAATCCCTCTGAAAATGACGTGTCCTGTGCTTCACGCACTGTAAATATGATTTTCTTCACAAGCACGCCAGTTTAATGAGGGTGATATCGCAGGACAAATAAGTCTTTTTCCAATAAGCATTGACCATACTGCTCCATTTCGTAATCTTAGTTTTTACCCACGCACCCTCCCCTCTCCATCTGTCTCTGTCAGCAGCCGCCAGCAAGCAGCTCACGTGTATGGAGTCCGGTCCATCTTTGATGTTCTCATGCCAGTTCTTCCGCTGTCTTCCTCTTTCTCTTCTCCCGCCCTCGATGGGGCCTTGCATGATTGTTTTGGACAGACTGGTGTGTCGAGAGTGTTGTGCCCAAACCATATCAGCTTGTGTCTCTTCACAGTTGAAAGGACAGGTTCCTGAGGTCCAGCAAGGTTCTCAGTTCTGCTCCGTACTTATTTCTTGGTCCTGTGCTCTATCCAGGAGATCGTCTCTGTCCGTCTCATGCTTATTCAATCTCCTCCCTAAAAGGGAAACGCTGAAAATGCTCAAGGTGACTTGCCCTCCATATCCTCATGCTCCTCACTGTGTCCCTGGGGTTTGAGGGTTCCTTCGTCATGACTGTTCCCCACGCTCACTTCCTGGGAAGGTTTCCTGTGTCCGCTTGAACGGTCGTTGAAGGAATGTGATGGTGATGGTAGTGGTGGTGGTGGTGGCTTCCCTTTGTATTATTTTCCTGAAAATTGTCGGGGTTTTTTTTTTTTTTCCCCTTTCTCTCCCCTTTTTTTTGCGTGCTTGCTTGCTTGTTTTTAATTGATTGTTTTGAGAAAAAAGAGAGA
>JADBJO010012649.1:12461-14961 GCA_016801955.1 Conus betulinus | reverse complement strand
TGTGTGTGTGTGTGTGTGTGTGTGTGTGTGTGTGTGTGTGTGTGTGTGTGAAGAAGAAATTCTGTTTTACGTCTCGTCACACATATAGGTGATTGCAGACGTCTAAATAACATAGTGTTTACAATTTTAGACTATTATCATAAAAGAAGAGAAGAGGACGATGTGGTTACATAGAACAAGAAAAAAGGATAGATGAATTATAGGACAGTAACTATGAAAAATTAGAGAAAAACTAACTAAAGTTATCTAACTTACGATTATGATTATAAAATGTTCCTTATGGACTTTGCAAAAGGTTACTCGTTAATATAACAAGAGAAACAACTGGCAACGAATCTAAGAAGTCAAACACATTAACATGCCTAGTGTCAGCACTTCGTATAACACCATTCAAAAAGGGTTTCGTTAGTTCACGATCGAAAATCACTTGTTGAACTGAAAGATCCTCACGACATACACACTTAACAGTCTGGCAATACTTGGTTCGTAGGGAATGACATAAAAGTCTAAAAGTCAGGCTTGAAACCGGTCGGCTAATCGACACAAAGTTTGACAGAGAGTTTGCTGACGAGGTTTTGATGAGGAACTGTATTGACTCCAGAAATCCCTCTCGATTATATGACTAATTTCCTTGTGTGACAAAGGACAGTCAACCTTAATACTACCTAATATATTCTTTGCTCCCCTTTTTGCTGCTCTGTCTGCTTGATCGTTAACAACGAAGTAGGTGTTCGATGGAACCCAAGAAAATACAACATTAGTACCTTTCATGTAAAGACAGTGCAACATGTACTTAATCTCAAATAACAATTCCTCTCTCTGTGTATTTTCAAAACAATGCAAACGTTTTAATACTGACTGTGAATCAACACAAAACAGGATATTAAATATTGAGACTGGCAAGGAAATTAAATAATTTAATTGCCATCAGGACAGCAACAAGTTCGGCTGTAAATATGGGATGACCCTTACCTAAATAATATATTTTTCAGCTTTGAAATCTGGAATTACAAAACCAGATCCCGCACTACCATCATCAAGAACTGAGCGGTCAGTGTATACTTTCAAATAGTTAGTAAACTTTTCTTCCATGTCAATTTTGACAGATGCTGCTAAGACATGCGGTGACATCGCTTTATTTAGATCAGAAGAAAAAATGTTAACTATTACTTCCGTTAGTTTCCAAGGGGGTACCGACGGAACCAGTACGCGAGGCGCTACCTCGTGTGGGTTCATCTTTGATGAATTAAAAACGTCTGAAACATATGAACGAAGCGTCTCAAAATTTGAAATTTTCTGTGCATTTTTCGAAAAATCAATGTCGGATCGTGTATTTAACTCTTCAAGGTCGTCCACAGCAATCCGTCTCGCTACATATTTTACAGAACTTATTTTCCTTTCTTCATCAAGTGGCAAAAGGCCCTCGCTGCTATCTTATAAGCTTCAGAGGACTTAGTGTGCACAGGTACACCCAGGGCCAACTTTACAGCTTTACTGTCAATTCTTTGAAGTTTCTTTAAATGCGATCGCGGAGCAGAAAGAATACTTCCTGTCCGTAAGTCAATCTTGATCGTACAAGACTGGTTGATAAATGCAACAAAACTTTGGGATCCTGTCCCCATGGAGAGTGACTGACAATTTGTTGTGTGTGTTGTGTGTGTGTTGTGTGTGCTCTTTCAAAAATGGTTACAGCGTGTCGATGATGAAGACGACGATCCTGAATTTGACCCTTCCGTGGCACTCTCTCTCTCTCTCTCTCTCTCTCTCTCTCTCGCTCTCTCTCTCTCTCTCTCTCTCTCTCTCTCTCTCTCTCTCTCTCTCTCAGTCACTCTCATGTCACTCACTGCTCTTTTCTGGTCTGCTTTGGTCTGCTGTTAGAACATTTTCTCGTAGAAGTCTACCACTGCATGAGCCAGGGAGAACTAATTGCTAAAACTGCGCGTCCCGTCTCTACGGTTTCAACATTTAACTGTCAGAAAGCAAAAACAAAACTGCAACAACAACAAACAACGAATGGAAACAAAACTGTCCCAAGCCAGAGACGAAACCTAGAACCTTTGGACACTGTCCACACCGCCCTTAGTCCAGCAACAATGCGTCAGAGGACCTGTCCAGTACTCCCCCCCTCCCCCCTCCCCTCCTCCCCCCCCCTCCCCCTCCCCGTGTTTGCTGGCTCAGCTTTGATGTTGGCTCTAGTCTTTAGCGGTCAGGGCAGAGCTGCTATTTCGGGGCTTTTTGTAACACAACTGTGACCGGTACTGGTCCTCGTGTTGGCCAGTCCAAAGTACCGGTGTGTGTGTGTGTTGTGTGTGTGTGGTGTGTGTGTGTGGTGTGGGTGTGGGTGTATGGGCGTGCGTGCGTGCGTGCGTTTGTGCTTGCGTTTCGTGCGTGCGTGCGTGACGTGCGTGTGCGTGTGTGTGTGTTGTGTGTGTGTGTGTGTGTGTGTGTGTGTGCGCGCGCGCGCGGCGCGCGCGCGCGCGTGCCTACTGTATGGGTGTTA
>JADBJO010012648.1:55000-56730 GCA_016801955.1 Conus betulinus | reverse complement strand
CTCTTTCTGTCATTTTCCCTCTCCCACTCTCTTTCCCTCCCCCCCCCACCCCCTCTCTCTCTCTCTCTCTCTCTCTCTTCACTATCCTTTGTGTCACCGACTTTTATTTATTACTTTTTTTTTTACTAATGCGCATAGTGTTGTATCTATTTACATTAAACTTTGCATAATATACCATTTTCTTTGTCGGGACTGTTCCTGGAATGGGATTAAAAAAAAAAATAGTGCGCAACCTCGCAGACACAACGGTTGCCTTGATTGGAGGAAAACCTCCAGTGATTTTGCCTAGGCCTGCTGGCACAAACATACGTCTGTGAAGCAAAAGAATGCCCGGGGTCAATGGTTCGAATCTCGTACGATGCGAGATCTCCTCCTCTTCTCAACTACACAAGATCTTAAATAGATAAAGCGGTCCGAAGGGCAGTCGTTGGGATGAAACAATAAATGGGATGAAAAACGAAAATCGAAGCACTAAGTGGAACACATATCCTTCACGCACGTAAGATATCCCAAGGCACCAAGGAGGCTTTAGTCTCTGGCAAAGCCTTCATGGAAGAAGAAAATCTACCTTGGTGTCAAAGCGAATCGCACTGAGGCAGAGACAAAAAGGCTCGTCGTGTACTATAGTTAAGACACTCATCACTGTGAAGGGGGCTCGGATTCACGGAAGATTCGGTTTGTGATGAGATCATTACGAGGTAAAATCAACGCAAAAAAAAACAGCTCAATACAATACGATACAATACAACACGATACGATACAATTACGATACAATACGACACAATACAATACAATACAATACGAACACGATACGATACGATACGATACACAATACGATACGATACGATACGATACAATATGATACGATACGATACGATACGATGCGATACGATACGATACGATACGATACGATACATACAATAGCATACAGTGCGATACGATACGATACGATACGATACGACACAATATGACACGATACGATACGATACGATACGATACAATACGATACGATACGACACGATAAAATACAATGCGATACAATACGATACGATACGATACGATACGATACGATACGATACGATACGATACGATACGATACGATACGATACGATACGATACATACGATACGATACGATACGATACGATACGATACGATACGATACGACGATACAATACGATACGATACGATACGATACAATACGATACGATACGATACGATACGATACGATACGATACAATACGATACGATACGATACGATACACGATACGATACGATACGATACGATACGATACGATACGATACGATACGATACGATACGATACGATATGATACGATACGATACGATATGATATACGATACGATACGATACGATACGATACGATACGATACGATACGATACGATACGATTACGATACGATACGATACGATACGATACGATACGATACGATACGATACGATACGATACGATACAATACGATACGATGCGATACAGTAGGATACGATACCATATATAATACGAAACAATATAAGACGATACGATACACAACGATTGATACAGTACGATACGATACAATACGATACAATACGACATAATACATACGATAGGATACGATAGGATAGATACAATACGATACAGTACGATGCAATACAATGCACTACGGTACAATACGATAGGATACGATACGATACAATACGATACAATACGATACGAAACAATACAAAACAATAC
>JADBJO010012648.1:40000-47500 GCA_016801955.1 Conus betulinus | reverse complement strand
AGTGAGGAGGGGAGTGAGGAGGCGGAGGAAGATTTTGGAGGAAAAGAGGGAGAGAGAACGGAGGATAGGGGAGGGTGAGAAGGAAGGGAAGGGAGGGGAGGGAGGAAAAGGGGGAGGGAAGTAAGGAGGAAAGAAGAGGAGGAAGGCAGAGAGAGAGAGGAGAGAGAGGAGGAGAGGAGGGGAGGAGGAGGGAAGGGAGGAGAAGAGGGGAGGAAGGAGGAGGAGGAGGGCGGAGGAAAGGGAGGACAGAGGAGGGGCGGGGGAGACGGAAGACGAGAGAAGGAGAGGAGGAGGAAGGAACGGGGAACGGAGGAAGGAAGGGAGGAAGAGAGGGAAAAAGAAAAGAGGAAGAAAGGAGGAGAGGAAAGGAAAGGGAAGTGAAGAGGGAAGGAAGAGGAAGAAAAAGGCGGAAAGAGAGAGAGAGATGGCAATGAGGAAAGAGACATGGAGACCGGAGGACGAAGAAAAGAGAGAGAGAGAGAAGGATGAGAGAGAGAGAGCGAGAGGAGGAGAGAGAGGAGAAGAGAGGGGAGAGAGCGGGGAGAGACGCGAGACGGACAGTGCGGGGAGACAGGGAGGAGGACGAGTGAGAGACAGAGAGGGGAGAGCGAGGAATGCGGAGAGGGGGAGGGAGACGAAGAGTTCTGGAGGAGAGGCGGAGAGAGGGATGAGAGAGGGGAGAGAGGAAGAGGAGGAGAGAGAGGAGGAGGTGGAGAGGAGGAGAGAGAGGGAGAGGAAGAGAGAGGCGAGGGAGACGGAGGGAGAAACAGACAGAGACAGACAGGCAGGACAGCAGACAGACAAGAGAGCGAGATACAGAGACAGAAAAAGGACAAAGACACCACACATGAGAGAGGGAGGAGTGAGGGGAGGGAGAGGCAGACATAGAGAGACAGAGAGATCAGATACAGAGAGCAAACGGATAGGAATAAATAAATAGGAATAAATAAATAGGAATAAAATAAATATTATTCACTGAAGTTAAAACTGATAAGGTAAATAGTTCTTGTTTTTTTCCACCATACCTTCCCAGAAATTAGGGAACGGAATTAATCTGGAAGTAGACCCTCGCCCTTCCATCACCCCCTCCACCCCCTTTCCCACCCCAGAACCCTGATTCACACAAACGGAACGCAACAGTCAAAAGACAATGGGTGGACATTAGTTTGAAGGACTGTCCTCTAAGCTTCTAATCCGGAGGTCGGATTTTCTGTTGGCTGTGACAAATTTGTTCTTTGAGATGAAGAAAAGAAGAACTCATCCAGGATAAATGTAGGAATGATGTTTGTGTACTTACTGGTTTTTTTTTTGTCCATCATCTTGCTTCAATTTGATTTTGTTGGCTTCAGATTGAGGAGCCCCTTATTGTGTTTTTCGCGAAGAGTTTTCTATGTCAATGTCTGTTTTCTGTTCGACTCTGAATCAGCTACAGCTATTTTTTACGTTTTCTACCTGAACTTTGAACACATTAGATTTGGTGAGAAATGTGCGCAAGCAGTTCGCTTTATCAGCAAGTTCCGCGTCGACGACCATAGACAGAAATACTGTCATTCATGTTCGTGAAGTCCCAAGCATTCGCTGTCTGTTATAATTCACGCAGTCTCCGCTTTAGTTCAGGAAACGGGCAGGATGTACGCCGACCGTGCTGTGTACGTCAGCCCTGGTTTCTACTACATATTGTTTTGCGGATGGGAATGGTGTGCTTAGATCGAGTCTGTTAAGTCATTTCAGATGGAGAGTTGTATGAGTCATCAGTGGGAAGGGAACGCACACCGTCCTGCACACGTTTCAACAGTCTCGAGAAGACGCTGGGATTGAGAGGGTGTCGAACCGAAATCCTTCTCCATAACTGTGCAACCAGTGTCAGGAGTTGACAGCTGAGAAAGATCCAGAGAAGGGAAGAAATGAAAGATATAAGTAAACGTAAAAGAGACTTAGAACGATGACCGACATTACCATTACGCTTTAAATCGTATACTTTATTTTGTATGGTTCCCATTCGTCCTTGTCACATAGTAGACAGATGACACCCTGACAAAGCAAAGTTCCTTTGGCTTGCTTACAGAAGTACACGGTTCTAATAACAAACCTGGATGTTTGACAAACAGTACGAAGCACTGGCTTGACGAGATTGACTGGTGGGGGGCATAGGGACCATTGTGAAATAATTATGGAGACAACAATTCCTATAAGATAAAAACATCACCAAAATGGAATGAAATTTCATTTTCAGTGATGGCAGAATATCAGTAACAGGCCAGATACAAAACCCTCATGACAACGAAAATGAACGAGCAACCACTTATTTTCAATCACTTCTGCCCAAAATGGGCGTTGTCCTGAGTGTTTTGTGTCTTGCCTGAAGAAGACCTAAGAGGTCGAAACGCGTCGTGTTTTGTCTTATGATTCCTTTGTCTACGTTTTTTTTTGGCGGTTTGCTATTAGTTGCATTTAAAATTCAAATGTTTAAATGAGAATGTAACAAATGACAATGAGCTGAACTGAACGGAATCTCAGCCCCAAATGATAAAACCAAGTTGACGACATGGACACGTTAAAACCCTTCGACTCCAAGAACTATTTGTAATTTTTTGGGAAAAAAACACACCAATCTTACAACAACAACAACAAAAAAAATCGCAAAAATTCAAGTATTGCTCTAAAGCATACAGACGTATACATTTTCTTGAAGGAAAATGAATGGAGAATGTAATTATTATATGCTTCATGTTGACAGGGTGAGATAACTCACAATCATGAGAAGATAACCAAGATTTTCAGAAAAAAAATAACAATATTTTGAAAAAAAAAAAAAATCATGAAAATTCAAGTCTCAATATATTATAGGTGGAAATGGTATTGAAATGTGTACAAATCTATAGGACATAACAACCAAGTACAACTATTTACTAAAAAAAAAAAACAAAAACAAAACCAAAAACAGTGTGTTCAGGGATGCATTGAGTAATGCATGTCAATGTCGGCTAGAGATGCGACGTTTACTAGCACTTCACCCATCATACAAAAAAAAAAAAAAAAAAAAAAAAAAAAAAAATTAACATAACAAGTGTTGTCAACCACTGTCACTGGCATCACACTCTAATAATTTTTGTGTCACAGTTTAACTTTTTTTTCCTCTCCGATCAAGTCCTCAAGTCCTCAACTACGCCCACTACGAGCACGACACAACACCCCCTACCTGTCGATGTACTTGGTAGATCAATATCCTCATCCCCGTAATCCGAATCACTTGACACATTGTCAGGATGATCGACAACCACACGTCACCTTCATTTTCCTTTCACTTTCGTCGTTGCTGATTTCACCTTCGTACGGCGTTTCAAACACAATTCTCACCACCTCTTCGGCAGTAAATCTTCTGGCAGCCATGTTGATCTTCTCGACTAATTTTCGCTTTACAAAACGCAAAAAAAAAAAAAAAAATGCATCAAAATCGACCCCAAAAACTTGCTGAGAAATCGCTTCAAACACGCTGTATGGGAGCCACCATTTGCAAGCAAGTAAAACAATATCATGTGACAGCTCAGATGATCCCATTATGCGATGACCCTTGAACCGCGGCTAGCATAGCCACACAGAAGTATGAACTTTTATAGAGACTCAACGCTGCAGTCTACGGAAAAAAAAAAAAAAGATCTAGTTGCAAATAGACGACTGCAGGCGGAGATCAAAACAAATCTTAAATAAATATTAGCGAACCGCCCAGAGAAATGTGGACAAACGAGTCACAAGACAAAACACGACGCGTTTCGACCTCTTAGGTCTTCTTCAGACAAGATGCAGACAATAGGACAACGAAAATTCACTTAGCTTTCATCGCTTCAGAGTTCAGCGCAAGGAAGGCGTTGAATTTTCGTAGTCCTATTGGTCTGCATCTTGCCTGAAGAAGACCTAAGAGGTCGAAACGCGTCGTGTTTTGTCTTGTGACTCGTTTGCCCACGTTTCTCTGGGCGGTTCGCTAACATTTATTGAAGATTTTTTTTAACAGGAAAAAAATCAATATCACGTCGACTTGAGAAAACCGAGCAGAGGAGATGCTATATTGCTTCCGAGTCACTTCTTCGATATTTATTGATGATGTCTGTTCCGATCCGATATACACGGGACACCACGTACTAAGCTCCATGCTTATTATCATTGTTTATTCGCAGAACCAACATCAGGTGAACGTCCTCCTCTCTCAGGAACCATCACGATCATCCAGCGACCCTTCCCATGACCTTGACTTTGAGTTCCATATGGTGTGGGGATGGAAATGAAAATTAAGGTCACCTAAGGAACAAAAAGATCCTGAAATGTCCAAGAATTTCAGACTGATTTTCTTTTGTGATGTTGAATAAGGATGAAGGTGATGTACTAAGTGCCATGGCGTTCACAACGACGACAGAGGGCTTTAAAAGGCTACAATGATTGATATGAGCGTTCAAAAAAAAAAGATGATGAATGACGATGAGAGGGGAAAATGCTATGAATGTCCACTTTGGGATTGTCAGGCATCAGTTTCCTACTCTTTCTGGCTTATGATTCTCCTTTCGGTGAGTTTCATCTTTGAGCCATACCGATTGGAATGTGACTCGTTTTTGCCCCCTGCTCACCTTCCATAGGCGACTCTCAGGTAAAGCACAGTTGCGTGTGACTGCACGAGCGCATAGTACCCATACTCCCCTCAGCTGTCACCTTTGACCTGTCAGAACGGTCAAGATGAGTTTTCGGTGTAGGGGAATAGCCTGTGGTATTTCTTCTAAAAGAACGAAAATTCCGCGTTATTCTGTATTTGTATCTGTTCTTTTCCAAGTTGTCAAAGTTCTTTATCACAAGAAAAAAAACATATTCTTTTATAAGACCTTTCACTAACCGATCCTGACCCCTCTTTCCTTCTGACATTTGAAACAAGAAAGTGTAAAAAACAAAAAGTAAATCATGATTCGTTTAGTAAGAAATATCACAGGTCATTCCCCATTGACGTATGGCTGTCTATCCTTTCTGGCTTCTTGTTCTCATTTCAGTAAGTTCCTGCTTTGAGTCAAACCGATTAGGCTGTGACCTCTTTAACCAGTAGGAAGATATTACAACAGAACACTTTTTTTTCTTGTGATAAAGCCCTTCGAATTAGACTATAAACCGAGGTTCCGTATGTGAACGCACGCATAACATCTTGCACACACATAAAATCCCATCACTGAGTTTCCGAAAAGAAGGTCAGTTTGGCCGTTAGTATGGATGACACGTTACACATAGCATGCACCCAGCGTGAGAAATGGAAGGAATGAAGGAAGTAGGGAGACTGAGTGAACGGTATTGAACGATATGGACTGGATGACACGGGAAACGACTGAATGAAGCACCAGCTGGCAGCTCTTCAGTCGGCACTACCCAGGTAGGCAGCGCTCTTTGTGTAAACGAGTGTGGATTGTAAAGCGCTTACAGCTTGGTGTCTAGCCGAGGATAGGCGCTATATAAACATTCATAATAATAACGATAACAATAAAGAATTTTAACAGTTTGGAAAAAAAAAAAAGAAAAAAACACAAAACAACGCGAAATTTGTATTCGTTCTCAGCTTATTTCTCCAACAACTCCAGGTCAGGAGGGCATACATGGACTGGCTCTTCTGCCCCTCTTTGTTGTCCTGCCGGGAGCGGGGGGGGGGGGGGGGGGGGGGGGGGGGGGGGCGTGGATGATGGATGGATGTGCACTATAGCCCAAAGTGGCGCCTCGTTTCCCTCTTCTCTGCAGGGAGGAGGATTACTACTTGTACCCCCCCCCCCCCCCCCCCCCCTCCAAGGTGGATGTGCATCACAGCCAGAAGTGGCGCCTCGTTTCCCTCTCTCTCTGCAGAAAGGAGGATTACTACTCGTCCCACCCCCCAAAAAAATCCCCCACGGCCAGCTGACCTGGAGAGGCTGGAGAAATAAGGTTGTAACTTACTTGGACGCTGTAGTATGATGAATAAGTGGTGAATGGGTAGAAGAGAGAGAGAGAGAGAGAGAGAGAGAGAGAGAGAGAGAGAGAGAGAGAGAGAGAGAGAGAGAGAGAGACTTGATAAAGCACTTTTTTCTGATTAGGATGAAGGAAAGAATAAATCTTGTAACGGTATTCCTAGGACAAGAATGTGGCCTCTGAGAGATTGAACTTAGAGCAAGAGAGCTCCTTTGTCTGTGTGTGTGTGTGTGTGTGTGTGTGTGTGTGTGTGTGTGTGACATTTGTTTTACTCTGCTGGAAGCTGGACGCCTAGTCAAGAAGTTAATCTGTGACTGCACAGAAATCCTACCCTAGAACATCGGAAGTTTCACCTGAAATTAGCTATACTCCATGAGTTCCGAGATTAAATAAAGAGCTTCAAGACGTACGCTACTTTTTTGTTTGTTTGTTTTCCCTTGGGAGTCTTTTGGTAATCCATGATTGTGTTCTACGTTAAGAAACACAGTGGCGATCTCCCCAACACGTCTGATGTGATCATCCGGTACTGTTGCGAAGCTTTTTGGAAGCGTTTCCGTTTGTGCCCCGCTTGGTATTAAAATACTGTAGAACGCTCTTGGATATAATCTCTCTCTCTCTCTCTCTCTCTCTCTCTCTCTCTCTCTCTCTCTCTCTATATATATATATATATATATATATATATATATATATCAAATTGCCCTTCGAGATTTTAAAAAGCTCAACCACTGGGGAGCAACATCTGTTAAAATGAGGTATTAAAATGTAGAAGTAAAGATATCTCTACAAGCTTGTTTCAAGCTTTTGCTCTCTTCAGGATGTTTTTGGGGGCACATTATCCGTGTTATATAGCGTGCGGGTCCTGATTTCATTTTTCATTTTGGAGACTTAAAGATAAAAAAAATAAACTACAGCATATCATGGAAAATCATAAAAAGAGCAACACCGTACAATAATTTTTTTTTTTAATGCAACAGAAAATGTTCCACAGAAAATGGTTAATACTACGTAAACCCTATCTAGCAACTTGTATACAAAAGTAGAAATAGTAAATAACTGCAGGCATAAATGGAAATCTTTGTCAGCGAATTCCCCTGAACAGACCACAGCAAGCAACCCGAGAACCACAGACAGCACGTGCAATGAATGAAATTGACCCCACACGCACAAAAATGAAATCAGGACCCGCACGCTATATAACACCGATTGCGCCCCCCAAAAAAACATCCTGAAGAAAGCGAAAGCTTGAAACAAGCTTGTAGAGTTATTTTTACTTCTACATTTTATTACCTCATTTTAACAGTTATCTCTCTCTCTCTCTCTCTCTCTCTCTCTCTCTCTCTCTATATATATATATATATATATATATATATATACACACACACACACACACACACACACACACACAACACATTATAGTCTTCTGAGTCCCCTGGATGGTGACTCGCTTTGGACTGTTCTCCTACTAGAGCGTGCGGGAGAGATGCTGTTCAAAAGTTTTGTGAATTTACAGTATGTGTTGAATTTTGTGGAGTCAGTTTT
>JADBJO010012648.1:22500-25000 GCA_016801955.1 Conus betulinus | reverse complement strand
AAATTTGTAGGTATATTCCTTATGGGTTGGGTTTTCATTGCTTCTACCATACTGACTTTCCTTTTTTTTTTGCTTCTTTGTAACTTTTTTTACCTTGTTTTTCTCCACGGCTTTATGAACACTTTTGTGGGAATGGGGAGAGTCTTCTTTCGCTTGTTTAGGAGCTGCAGAATGTGTGTATGAATAGGGTTATTTACGTACAGACCTTTTTTGTGCATGAAAATGTAAAGAGGTGTAAAATGAATAGCCTTCTGCGCACGTGTGTGTGTGTGTGTGTGTGTGTGTGTGTGTGTGTGTGTGTGTGTGTGTGTGTGTGTGTGTGTGTGTGTGTGTGTGTGTGTGTGTGTGTGTGTGTGAGAGAGAGAGAGAGAGAGAGAGAGAGAGAGAGAGAGAGAGAGAGAGAGAGAGAGAGAGAGCGAGCACGCACGCGTACGTGTGTACGTGCGTGTGTCAGATGATCGTTTCGACTACATGGGGACAAAGATTTTCTAAAGCTTCTCGAAACATTTTTGGTCAATCTTTCGGAACGATTTATAGCTTCTGCGATGACAATGTCATGCAATCGTCTTTTCTTCTTCTTCCCCTTTTCCCCTTTTCTTGCTATTCAGTTCATTTGCATTTGAAGAGGGAATCCTTCACAAAACACGAATTCACTCTGCAGCCAAGACCCGCTGAGAGGAAGCATTCAGTCCTGTATTTAAAAAAAAAACAAACCAAAGAATGCCAAGTCAGGAATGGAGACCACTCGGTATCCACAACGTCCGTGCCTCCATCTTCCCTGGCTTGATTCATTGATTGGCGTTACAGTGGACATTCCTGACAACCAAAGGAGTTCAGCGTCCACCCACGACGTGTTTGACTAGTGGGCTATTCCGTAAGATTGATAAAGACCTTGTCAAGACACGACATTGGTGATGACCTTTCTCGGTCACTTTCTCGCTCTGACCCGTGTTCAAGAGAACCTATCAGGGGAAGTGAAAACCTTATGAAAAGAGCCATTATCTCCCTTAGTTCGTCTGTCAAACCAATGTATGCGGTTTTTTTTTTGTTTTTTTTTTTTTGTTTGTTTTGTTGTTTTTTTGCCTAACTTTGCAATTGGTTTCTCTTCCCCATGCTGATCCCCGAGTCGATTTTGACAACTGCATTACATCAGAGGTCTCCTTCAGCGTGTTCTTTTCTTGTTGTTTGTTTGCTTTTTGTTGATGTTGTTGTTTGTTTGATCTTGGACCCGGAGTAAGTATGGAGGTTAATATGAATCAGATATAGCTCTTCTGTATGTATTCGTACGTAAACATTGTTGAGATGAATGACATTAAGATTGTTCAGAAGTACCTCTTCTCCATGTATTGTATACATATCGTTCAGACGAATGGCATGTATATAGCTATTCCCTATGTACTGATGGAGAGATACAGTGCAGGCGAAAGACGTTGCGCCTTTGTTTTAAACTTCGGGAAAGCTTCATACCTCTTTCTTTCTTTCTCTCTTAATTCATCCGTTCGTTCGTTCATTCATTCATTCATTCATTCATTCATATACTCACTCATTCATTTTCAATGATAATAGAACACCGTCACACGTTTCCAGTTCTGCCGAGTCCTGACATGGCTCAAATGGTCTATTTCCCTCTTTTGTAATCATCATTACCACTCGTATAAATGGGAATCCCCAAAAAACAGCCTATCAGTGTGCGTCCAGGACATGTCTGAATTAAGGCATTCATTTTTTTTTTTCCACGTTAGCACACCAAGGAAAGAAAGTCCTTTTGAAAAAAAAAAATGTTGTATTGGCTCTTTTTCGGTCATGAATGTGTTTTTGTTTCCGTTTGGAGGAGGAGGTGGGTGGTGGGTTAACTTGCAAACAAATACAAAAAAAAAAAAAAAAAAAAAAAAAAAAAAAAAAAAAAAAAGCATCTTTACAGTCTTTACAATACAATGAAAAAAAAAAAAAAGGTATGGAAAAGCCCACTTTAAATAACTATTTGAATCATAACACAAACTATAACAAATGTCCCATAGTACTGCGTAGTAAACACTTCGCAAAATCAAACAACAAACTAAAGTTCTCAAGGATGCTGTCAAGAGAAGAACTTTCAGAAATAGCCGGTAAAATAGGTCTTAATCTCTGGCATTCCAGAAGAATATGTTGGTTTGAAATTTGTTCACCGCACAGACATTTAACATTCTTGCTGAATTTTGTTTTGAAGGCATTAAGCTTTATCCTATAAGACAGCGAAGTAATGTGCCTACATTTGAAACTGTTGCTATAATTCACAGCTATTTTGTGTTTGTTAAACCAACCGAATTCAGTAAGAGACCGGAGAATTTCTCCTTCCTATGGAGAGGTTTTGAAACTTTGTTCCACGATGCTTGCTCCAGCAAATGATACCCTTCTGTAACAGATAAAGGAATGTTTATTTCTATAGATTCCCTGTCTTGCCTTGCACCTTTTTTTGCGGCTCTATCAGCACAGTCGTTTGAATATAATCCAACATGTGAAG
>JADBJO010012648.1:12500-15000 GCA_016801955.1 Conus betulinus | reverse complement strand
TTGGAACAGAGTCTCATTTACAACCGTCCTTCCCCCCCCCCCTCCTCTCTCTCTCTCTCACTCTCTCTCTTCTTCACACATTAGTCTACGGCCAGTAAAGAAGCACTGTGAGAGGCTTTGACATGCATAATTGAAAGCATTCAGTCAGGTATAAAAGTAGGAATTCTAGTCAGGAGGGGGCGGGCGGGGGGGGGGGGGGGGGGGGAGGGGGAGGTTACCTACTACCAAAAAGCTTTCAACGCATCAACTTCCCCTCTTTTTCCACGTACTTACACATCCTTTGCCTCTTTCTGTCTGTGTTTTTATTACTGACAGTGGGAATTCCCGATAAGAAAGTTACATTTATAGCAAAGGAAAACAAAGTGTCTTCAAGCTTCTTTCCCTCCCTCTTTTTTTCCCGTTTGAGTCTGGTTAGATTTGAAATCTTGACAAACAAGGGATTCATCTGCAACTATCACATCGGCCTCAATACAACCCCCTTCATCCCCTTTTTGGCATTTCCTCCACCCCACCCCCACTGCCTTTCAAAATACGGATTCCTGACAAAACAGTTCAATGTTCAGCCTGGACATCAACGAGTTAGCTGATCATCTGGCGAAGGATGGTGCTCAAGAGGAGCAGTATAAACGACAGCATCACCTACAGCGAGATGCGAAGCAACATCCGGACTATCACAAATGCCCAGGATACCTAAGGATGATTATCATCTGTTGTTCAGAGAGCAACACAGTGCCCTTAGTGACTTAACAGTCACTTGTGCCGAAAGCTCAAGGTGGTGCCTTCTCCAGTCTGTCCTTGTGGGCAGGAAGAACAGACAGCGGGGCATGTGCTCCAAAAATGCACATTACATGAACAGACAAGGAGAGAGGTGTGGCCAACAGAGACAGCTCTAATGACGAAGCTCTACGGCAGTCTACAAGAGCTGGAGGAAGGAAAGGAAAAGAAAGGTGAGGAGAAGAAGAAGAAAGAGAGAGAAAGAGAAGAAGAGAGAAGAGGAAGAAGAAGAAGAAGGAAGCAAGAGGGAGAAGAAGGAAAGAAGAGACGGAGAAAAGGAAGAATAGAAAGAAATGGAAAGGAAGGAGGGAGAGAAAAGAAAGAAGAAGAAGAGGGAAAGGAGAGAGAAGGGGAAGGAGGAAGAAAAGAAGGGAAGAGAAAGAAAGAAAAAGAAGAGAAAGAGGGAGAAGGGAAGAAGAAAAAGGGAAAGAGAAAAGGAGAGAAAAGAAGAAGGGGAAAAGAAGAAGAAAGGGGAAGAAAAGAAGAGAAAGAAAAAGGGAAGAAGGAACGAAGAGAAAAAAGAAAAGAAGGAAAAAAGAAGAAGAAGAAAAGAGAAGGAAAGAGGGGAAGAGAGAAAGAAAGGGGGGAAGGGAAGAGAAGAAGGGAAGGGAAGAAGGGAGAAGAAGAGAAGGGGGAAGAGAAAAAGAGAGAAAAGGAGGAAGGGACCCAGAAGAGAAGGAAGAAAAAGGAGAAGAAGAGGGAGAAGAAGGAAGGAGAGAAGGGAGAGTAGGGAAAGAGGAAGAAGAGAAGAGGAAGAAAGAAGGGAGAGAAGAAGAAGAGAAAGAAGAAGGGGAAAGAAAGAAGAAGAGGAAGGAAGAAGACGAAAAGGGAAGAGAAAGGAAGAAGAAAAAGGAAGAAAAGAGGAAGAGGAAGAAGAAGGAAGGAAAAGAAAGAGGGGAAAGAGGAAAGAAGAGAAAAGAGGTAAGAAAGAAGGGGAAGAGAGAAGAAAGGAGGGGAGAAGGAAGGAGAAAGAGGGGAGAAGAGGAGAAGGGAAGAAGGGAGAAAAAGGAGAAGAGAGAGAGAGAAGGAAGAGAAGAGAGGCAGTGAGAAGAAGAAGAGAAAGAAGAGAGGGACAGAGAGGAGGAGAAAAGAAGATAGAGATAGAAGAGAGAAGAAGAGAAGGAAAGATGAGAAGAAGAGAGATTAGAAGAAGAGAGAAGAAGAGGAGAGAAGAAGCCGATGAGAAGCGATAAGAAGAAGAAGATAGAGAGAAGAAAGAAGAGAGGAGAGTAGAAGAAGCAGAAGAGAAGGACAGGGGAGGGAAAGGAGGCAGGTGTGGAAGGAGGAGGGTGAGAAAAGAGGGAGAGCAAGAGAGACGATGAGAGAAGACGGGTGGAGAGGAAGGGGAACCGAGCAAGGGGAAGGAAGAGCAGAGCTGGGAGAGGGGGGAAGAGAGGAGGAGAAAGTAGAGGAGCCAACCCTCGGAACGAGTGGTGACTAAGCGAAAATTTCGTAATATGTACTGTAAGTCTGTTGACCTTGCCTTTCAATTGCTACCAACAAATCTTCACATTTTTCAGGGCCCAGTTGCTGCTTCTGGGGGGGGATTACCAGGGACATTCATTGAAAAAAAAAGTGAAAAGCCACTCATAAGAGGGACGAGAGCGAAAGAGAAAGAGAGAGAGAGAGAGAGAGAGAGAAGGGAGAGGAGGAGGAGATGAGAGAGAGTAGCGGAGAGAGAGAAGAAGGTGAGGTTGTGATGATCGGTTGGGTGGGTGAGGTTGGG
>JADBJO010012648.1:0-10000 GCA_016801955.1 Conus betulinus | reverse complement strand
GCAGACACGAAGGTCAGCTTATTCACGTGTCACTGAATCGAATCGGTTATGCCAGTCCCCCTCTCACAACACACATGCACACACGAATGCACGCATGCACGCACACAAGAACGCACGCACGCACGCACACACACACATACCCCCCCCCCCCCCCCCCCCCCCCCCCCCCCCCACACACCCCACACACACACACACACGCACACGCGGAGAATCTCTCTCAGTCTATCTGTCTGTGTTGTGTCTGCCTGTCTGTCTGTCTGTCTGTCTGTCTGTCTCTCTCTCTCTCTCTCTCTCTCTCTCTCTCTCTCTCTCTCTCTCTCTCTCTTTCACACACACACACACACACACACACACACACACACACACACACACACACACACACACACACCACAACACCACCAAGCGCCGCGCGCACTTTAGAGACTTCCATAAAAGGGCCTGAACTGTACCCATGGGAGTACGTGACACACCAGTTTTATGGGCTAATGTATAATTCAACCAGTCAGATCTAAAGATCTAAAAAGCAGGGCGACATCACGCTCTGCGAGTTGCCATGGGCAACAGTGCCGGACAGTGCTGCTGCTGCTGCTGCTGCTGCTCTGTTGCCTGAAAATGTAGCAGGTGCTTTGGGCTGCGAGAGTCGTCTAGTCTGGAAGTGTTGTTCTGTACCATGCTGTCTTTAACAGTGGGGGTTGTTGTTTGGTTTGTTTGCTTCTTGTGTTCTCCTGACGAAGAGAAAAACGTTTTTGGCCTAACAGGGCATCACTGTTGCCTTTTACGACAAAAACTCGCGGTATCTATCTTAGATCCCCTTCCTCCACGCGTACCCCCCCCCCCCCCCCCCCCCCCCCCTCCTCCCTCCGAGCTGGTCTTTCTAAACACTCTACTGTCTCTCTGTCTTTTACTTTAGAAAAAAAAAAGAGAAAAAAAAAAAAACAAAAAAAAAACATATCCATTAATATAATGTAATGGAAAGGGATATCTATAGAGCGCTTTACCTCGCGCGAGCCTAAAGCGTATATTACAGACACTTTCTAACTCGTAGCACACACACACACACACACACACACACACACACACACACACACACACACACACATACACGCACGCGCGCGCGCAAACCTCAGCACCACCCTCCCCTCAGTTCACTTCCACCCTCCACCTCCCACACGATGTCTACCTTTTTCCACACGGCCCAGCATTCCCAAGCCGTGTGATGGACTGCACTTGGGACTGGGCTGTGCCTCGTTGGCCATGTTCCGTGACTTTCTGCTGTTGATGGTTCGCTGACGAAATGGACAAAGAGAGAGAGAGAGAGAGGAGAGGGGGGGGGGGGGGGGAAGAGAAAGACAGAGAGAGAGAGAGAGAGAGAGAGAGAGAGAGAGAGAGAGAGAGAGAGAGAGAGAGACAGAGGGAGGAAAGGGGTAGCAACTGTGAAATAGAGACAGACAGACAGGTAGACTGAGAGAGAGACTGGGATAAAGACAGAGAGGAGGGGGGAAAGGGCGAGGAACTGAGAGAGAGAGGAGTGGGAGACGAAGAAGAAGAAGAAGAAAAAGAAGAAGAGCAAGAAGAAGGAGAAGAGGAAGAAAGGGGGAAGGCGGCAGACAGAGGTGAGGGTGGGGAAAGGTGTGAGCAGAGCAAAAAAAAGACTGACACAGAGGGAGGGAGGGAGGGAGGGCGAGCAGCGGAGTGGAGGGGGTGTCAGACAGGCAGGGGGAGACGGTGATTCAGTTTACCATGGTAAAGGGGAGACCGGCCACATCGAACAAAGAACAAGACGCAAAAAACATATGCACGTACTCCAAGTTTATCTGGAATACGCGTGATATATTCCATGAAGAGGAAAAAACCCATTTTGGTCCGTTTATAGCCGTTAGTCTGTGACCCATAATGAATATACCTACACATTTTCAGAAAGTTCGGGCCAAGTACTTTCTGACATACTCCATAAAGAAGAAAAACTACTATGGGCCGTTATAGCCGTTAGTGACGGATATAACGGTAAAATAACAAAAATCATCGGGCATCATCCGCGGCCCATAATGAACATACCGACAACTTTTCAGAAAGATCGGCCTAGTAGTTTTGTCTGGAGCGAGTGGAACACATTTTGACCACGGACAGACAGACAGACCCCCCCCCCCCCTACACACACACACATACGCGCGCACAGACACACACACACACACACACACACACACACACACACACACACACACACACACACACACACACACCCACACAGCATTCTTCGTTCTGTTTTTAAAGTACTCCCTGTTCTATAAGAACTGGGAGTACGAAAAGAGTAAGTATAGAAGGGAAATAGAGGAGGAGGGTGATCCCAGGGCATCAGTGATGGTGTATATGAGAAGGGAGGAAGCACCTGCCATGGTGCATGTGTGTCTGTATGCTCGACGAAAAAAGGGGAGAAGGGGGCCGGCTAAGTGCATGTGTGCCTATGTGTATGTGAGGGATCAATGGAGGTAGGGGTGGGGTGCGTGCATGTGCGCGAGAAGAGTCAGCGTTTGCGTTTTTGTGTCAGGCATGTGTGTGTGTGTGTGTGTGTGTGTGTGTGTGTGTGTGTGTGTGTGTGGTGTGTGTGTGTGTGTGTGTGTGTGTGTGTGTGTGTGTGTGTGTGTGTGTGTGTGTGTGTGTGTGTGTGTATGAGTTCAGTGAGTGAGGTGTGTGGGGGGGGGGAGGGGGGGGGGGGGAGGACCGTTAAAAAGAAAAAAAAAACGATCTTCATGAATAAAATCATACATACACACTTTAACGGACACAGACATTTCATAATGGGAAAGAGACAACCCGCAACTCTGAAAACTGACCAGCGCAACCCTGTCTGGCTCATTGTCTGTAGAAACTCAAATAGGGACGTACTCTGACGTGGTTTCAGCCAAGACTGGAACCACGCAGCATCATCATCTTCATTCTTATTGTCTTATCAGTAAAAGAAGTATCAAATTCTCTCTCTCTCTCTCTCTCTCTCTCTCTCTCTCTGTCTCTCTCTCTCTCTCCTTTCTCCTCTCTCTCTCTCTCTCTCTCTCTCTCTCTCTCTCTCTCTCTCTCTCTCTCTCTCACTGAGGAGATATCGTAATGAAAGCTAAAGCTTTACAAAAGTACACAATCTGCACAGAGAACGATTGATTGTCAAGAACATATTGCTGTCCCACCTTATTTATAATGTCGATCTGCGTGGGACAGCGAATTGTGTGAATGGTAATATTTATTTTGCTATCCCCTTGAAATGAACGTGTATATATATGTTTATTCAAAAAAAATCTCAAGGTCAGTGTAAGTCTCTCTCTCTCTCTCTCTCTCTCTCTCTCTCTCTCTCTCTCTCTCTCTCTCTGGCATTTACGGCCCGCTTGTAATGGCCTCATTTCTTATATTCTCTCCAAATCTATGTCCAGGGTGAGCACGCATCGAACTCGTTGGCTTCAACACATTCATGGAGACCGTATATGGATGGACGTGGTGGCGCCGCGCCCTCCAGAGGGGGATGCGCCCACAACACACAATGGTTCTGCGACTAAACAATAATAGTCGTCAAAAGGGAGCTTAGTAGGTAGCATCCTTCTTACACTGGATCGGCAGCGCACCAAAGAACTCCAATTGTGTTTCACATCTTTCATGCAGTGCAGGGTCGTTTTTGATGGGTGGCCTCACACCGACCTACCACTGGATTGGTCGCCATCTGAGATGTGTTAGGGCTGTGACATGACTAACATGGACATTGTGGTACACTGAAGTGGAATGAATAGCGTGAGAATAACTGTACTGTAGGGGAAATCTGAAATGAATGTTAGCGAACCGCCCAGATGAAACGTGGACAAACGAGTCACTAGGCAAAACACGACGCGTTTCGACTCTTAGGTCTTCTTCAGGCAAGATACAAACAAAACAGGAGAACAAAATATAAATTCAATTAGCTTTGATCGCTTCAGAGTTCAGCGCAAGGAAGGCGTTGAATCTCTCTCTCTCTCTCTCTCTCTCTCTCTCTCTCTCTCTCTCTCTCTCTCTCTCTCTCTCTCTCTGGCATTTACGGCCTGATCTTGCAATGATCTCACTTTTTATTTTACTTTTAGATTCCACGCCTTCCATGCGCTGAACTCTGAAGCGATCAAAGCTAAGAGAATTTTCGTTGTCCTATTTGTTAGTATCTCGCCTGAAGAAGACCTAAGAGGTCGAAACGCGTCGTGTTTTGTCTTGTGACTCGTTTGGCGACGTTTTTTTTCTGGGCGGTCCGCTAATATTCATTTCAGATTTGTTCAGATTTCCGCCTGCAGTCGTCTCACCTTGCAACTAGATCTGTACTGTAGGGGGCTTGGGGGATGAAAGCAGGAAGGGGAGACCAAATTATTTCTGGACATGGGAAATCAGCAGGCCTGTTCCATTGGAGTTAGAGGATAAGCAGGGACGGGGACAGGTGCGGAGAGAGAGGAAGTACAAACTTCGTGATTAGAGGGTTCAAAATATCCCCTTAATTCTCTCTCTCTCTCTCTCTCTCTCTCTCTCTCTCTCTCTCTCTCTCTCTCTCTCTCTCTCTCTCTCTGTGTGTGTGTGTAAAGATTCATGGCAGCGTTAGTCTCTACCGATTTTTTGTATATGAACAAAGTGACATCTTTCTTTCAACACAGGACACAGTATACACATATGAGCGTTATAGGCACTGCACCTCGGTAGTAACAAAGAGAAAACGGGGGTTGGAGAGCGAATGCCGCCATTGGATGAGAGACATGTGATTGAAAGTCATTGAGAGACAGATCTGGAGGTGGTATTAAGCGCTCTTCGTTTGTCTGTTCTGTCGTTTGTGTTTTCTTACCCCAAATGATCAAGGTTCATTTTCAGTTTTCTTTTTAATACTGCCAGTCTTGTCTTTTTTGTTTTTGTTCGCCATTGATCTCTCTCTCTCTCTCTCTCTCTCTCTCTCTCTCTCTCTCTCTTCTTTTTCAGACAGACATTGTAATTTCAAGCAAATAGACGGCCTGTAAAGAACACACTAACGAGGGTTTCTCACCACTGGCTTGTCAGACACGAACAGTTCGAGAGAGGCTCTGTAAATTGCAGGGAGACATCGCTATTGATCCTAAAAAAAACCAAAAAAACCTGGCCATGTCGACGTTGCAGTGCCAGCCAATTCCAGCCTGTCATTCCTGCTGACATGGGCTATTGCAGCCACAGACAGCCTGCAAACAGTGCGGCTTCCCACGACTGGATGGGGAGAGGAGAGGCGCCGACATCATTTGAAGGGAAAATTGTGGGGACCTCCAAAAGAAACAATAATAAGAATAAAGTGCTGCAGAGTCTGAATCCATGAAAAAATCCTGCGCTCTGTCTATGCTAAATCTCAGTAAAACTGTCTGCAGCTAATGGCCAAATTTGACTATCTACATTGCTTATTTGTTTGTGAATTTCTGCATAGTGGTGTGTGAAGGTACGTTCATTTGACCTGTTAACTTATTTATGTAAAATTCATATTACTGCGGCGGAAATTAATCATAAACAAATTAATACATAAATTAGAAGGAGCTGAAAGCGTGATCTGTGTTCGCTAAATCACGGCAACCGTCCTGTCTCCCATTTAGCCATCATGAAAAAAGCACGTGTAAAGCATGTGTTCAGTCGCATCAAAAAGAACAGAAAAGATGAATCACAGGTGTTTGAAATTAAACTTTGCTGGCCGTTCTCCTGTATGATCACATTGCTCATCGGATGTGTTGTGTGATAGCAAGTGTCCGCCTTCATGGAAAACAGACTGCGACAGGTGACTATGATTCGCATTCATTTCAACATGTTCATGTTGACACCAATAATACTTCCATGACCAACACGGCGATGGCCACACACCTCAATGTGTGCCTCCCATTGTGCGAGATGATCACACTCTTTAATGCATATTCTCCGTTATTTGCGAATGTGTGTCCCTCATCCACGATGGCGTGTCCTTCGTCTTCACTGAAGGTGTGCCTCCTGTCTATGATGGCATGCCCCCCATCTACAGTGTTGTGTCCTTTGTTTACATTGGTCATGTGCCCGTTGCTTATGGCGGCATGCCCCTCACTTATGGTGCTGAGCCCCTTCTCCGCGATGGTATGTTCCTTGACTATGATGACGTACCCCTTGTCTACGATGGCATACCCCTCGTCTTCGACGATCTCCCCCTTGTCTACAACTATGTCCCCCTTGTCTACGATGACGTGCCTCTTGTCTACGAGGGTGCGCCTCTTGTCTACAGGGATGTGCCCCTCGTCTACGATGATCTCCCCCTTGTCTACGACGATGTACCCCTTGTTTACGACGATGTACCCTTTGTCTGTGACTATGTACCCCTTGTCTACGATGATGTGCTTCTTCCCTACGAAGATTTGCCCCTTGTCTACGACGATGGACCCCTTGTCTACGATGATGTGCCCATTGTCTACGATGGTGTGCCCCCTGTCTACAATGGCGTGCCCCTTCATGACGGTATGTCCTTCTTCAACAAAGGTGGCGTGCCCCGCTACGACTATGATGGCATGCATCTCTTCGGCTCGGATGACGTGCTCTACTTCACCTGCGATGGTGTGCCCTCTTCACTTCTGATGACATGCCATTCTGCATCAATGTTGGCATATCCCTCTTCATTTGCAATGGCGTGCCCTTCTTCATATGTGATGATATGCCCCTCTTCATCTCTGATGACGTGCTCCTCCAGATTAATGATGACATGCCCCTCTTCATCTACTATGGCGTGTTCTTCTTCATCTATGATGGCATGCATCTCCTTATCCACAATGGCATGTCATTATACATCAGTGATGGTACACCCCCCTTCTTCTGCAACGGTTTGCCACCCTTCATCTGCGATGACGTTCCCCGGTTCGCCTGTGGCGGCGCGCCTTTCCGCATCAGTGACGGCGTACCTCTCTCCATCTGTGATGGTGTGCCCCTCTCCATCAATGATGGTGCATTCCTTTCCATCTGCGATGGCGTCCCTTCATCTCTCCATCTACGATGACGTATACCCCTACGTATGTGACGGCGCCCTCCAAGACTATAGGTCCTTCCTTGCCAACTATGTTGTACTTCTCCCCATATATTGTGATAACACGCCTCAATTCTTACCATTTCTCTAATGTGATAAACGCACAACGGTCTAGAATGGATTCATGCTCATCGTTGTGCCCTTCAGAAAATTCAATAACTACACATCTGAACAGACTGTTTCTCATGTGGGCAGTAGCAGTACGTTTCGAATTTATGACGAGGTGGAAGAAAAGAAAAGAAAGAACATAATTATTATCATGTTCCATTGCTCTTGGCTCGCCGTATACCTCTTTTTTTCTCAAAACATCCTTTATTTTACTAAGCTGGTTCCTTCTGTCTTGTGGGGATGTAGAGGCGAACCCTGGTCCAACGCAACATACACAACATACTAATTATGGAAATCCCAACTTTACAAGAAAATATTACGATCAAAGTCATTACTCTGAACCAGGACCATATTATCAGGAACATTCATCTCCCAGAGACCCAAGTGATATTCGTAGATTCGACAACAATACAACGTATGAGTCTTTGCAGCAGAGAATGTTTAGCATGGCGGGTTATCCCCAATACATTGACCATGAAAGTACATTAAAGCAAAGCTTTGAAAACCTGGTGAAAGACAATGAGCGACTCAGACATGACGTTGGTGTCTTCGCTACCAAGTGTTACATTCTGGAAGAACAGTGTAAAAATTTGTTTCAGTGGAAGGATCTCTTTGTCAAAGTCTGCCACGAAATGGAGGATCATTTAGATAGGCTAGAGTCCTTTTCACGTAGGAACAACTTGAGATTTTTCAATGTCTATGAAGGTCTACAAGAGAGTGATACTGACTGCACCCGTAAGATTGTCCAGCTGCTGATCAGATTCTTTCCTGCTAAGCAGTGGACTTCCCAAGATATAGAACGGGCACATCGTGTGGGACAAAAGAGTAAAAATTCGCATTTCATCCGCCCAATAATCGTTACTTTCAGCCACTGGAGAGATAAAGTACAAATCTTGAAATCACAAGACTGTAGGCGACACTTGTCCTCCGAACTCCATATCCGTGTTGCCTCAATCTGACTACCCGTCAAAACCAGATCCTCAGGGAGGAAAGGAATGCTGGGAGGTCTGCATACTTCTGGAATGGTCGTCTTTCCTACAGAAACAGACAAACAAATGCTTCTTCAAGAGGATACCCTGATCAACATGCTGAATATTCCAAGGATGTACCTAACAGAAATGTAAATGATGATCAAGGCATCCACCCGAGTCCCAAAGATACCGCAGCTAAAAAGATACCAAACCCTCAGGATGCCAGTGAATTACCCTGGTTCGCAAGCTTGGATACCTTTCCTCAACTCAAAAAATATGAGTACCCTGGAAATCTTGGGGACCAGCCAGGTACAGAAATTAAAATTAAAAGGAAAACTCAAAAAAGGGAAGACACGGTCCTACCACACTCCTGTAAAAAAGATGAATGGACAGCCAGCGAATCCTTCCATGCCCCAACGCACCCTCCATCTTGGGAGGGGGACAGTTGTTGACAAGTGGGGAGCCAGACTGGTGTCCCCCTCAGCGCAGGAGTAGAGTGTCTCCTCCAAGCCTCAGCTCTCACCAGGATGTTGATTTCCAAGCTAGGACACCCGATTCTCCCACTTTCAACAGGGAGAAGTCCGAGAAAGATGCTCAGACAACATATGCCACAGGGATTGACACTAGTGGAGTGTGTCAGTCTCCTAGTGATGATATCTCAATTACACTGCCTGCATCATCGTATGCCATACACAACACTTTATGTCTTGATGATGGACCCCTATCTCCAACGCAGCCTGTCCATAGTACATCTGCAAGAACAGTTCCTCCTGAAGTGACTCAATCATCTGCACCCCCCTCTGCCTTCAGAACACCAGCCAGTAAATCTCTAGCCACTCCACCCACAGCGGAAAAAGGACTGGACTTAAAGCCAAACACGTGTCAAGCAGCTGGCGGATCCATGGTCTGCTGTTGATGAGGCGGGGAGGCGGTCGTGTATTGATGAATCGGGGAACGCCTCTGTGTCTAAACACAGAACACACGTAGACCAAATCTCCAGCCTGATCATTCCCAAAATCAGAGCATGACCAATGTAACAACTCCCCTTACCATGGACAACACTCAGGACTATCAAACACTGAGACCAAAGACAAGAGCAGAACATCAGCCATTTATAGATAAATTGCAACCTGAAATAGAAACTGCAACAAGGAACCATTTCACAAGAAACTAATGCCGTATTTCATGATGACATTGAAAGCCAATCACCTCAATAAGCCCTCTACACAATCTAGTCCAGTCCCTCAAAACACCTCCATATATTTTTGGAGGATGAGGAGGACCACACCCCTCGATATGGCCCCCATACACGAAGCAGGACTAAAGGTAGACAGACTCACCTCACAGAAGCTTTCACAATCACAGGTGGAAGAAGCACAACTAAACGCACAACTCACACCTCAGATACAAATACCTAGGGGTTTGGCCTTGCCCATGTTCATTGTCCTGTAAATAATTCCAAAGATTTAAATAGTACTCTCTCTTTCTTGAATTATAATATAGAGGGACTGCAAAAATCTATGACCCAGAGATTAGATCATTTCTCCAGTCATATGATTTTATTTTATTGACAGAAACATTCTCAGTTGATTTTCCAGACAGTCTTTTTTTCCAAATTACAAGGTTTTTGTATCCCCAGGTGTAAAATTATCGAACATAGTTACAGCTCGTCTGTCTGGAGGGATTGTAATGTTAGTTAGGAAACAATTTGTACATTTCATAAAGTATATCCCTACAGAGTTGGACAGTTGTTTAATTCTCAAAATGTCTAAAGATTTAATTGGGTATTCAATGGATTGTTTTTCTGTTAGGAATGTACTTACCCCCACTTCACAGTCAGTATTATTGTGAAACAGAAATAGAAAATGGTGTATATCTTTTAGAACAGTGC
>JADBJO010012647.1:50000-56736 GCA_016801955.1 Conus betulinus | reverse complement strand
ACGACGATTTGTTGTCTGACGAGGGAAAAAAATCATATGTCAAGCAAATGCAGAAAGATTCAACATTGACAAAAAAAAAGGGTTCACGAAGCGTCAACCTCTGTATCTGTGCGCGTGTGCGTGTGCGTGCCTATGTGTCTGTGTGTTTCTCTGAGTATGACACAGACTTTTTGTTTTGTTCGATATGTCAAAAGATGAACATTCTAGTCCACAAAGATTTACATCAAAACGAAACTAATAAAGTAGAAAGACATCAAACTGACAGAGTGTGAACAACCTGATTCTATCCTTTTGAACCCAGAACATGCGAACTTAAGTGATAATTCAACACACAGAAAAGAACAAAAAAGAAAAAATTAGAGAGAAGATTTCCTGTCAGACAAGGACCGAAGAGTTTCACTCAGCGTGTAAAAAATGCAGTCAGTTGTGAAGTGAACCAGACCCAGGACAAATGGCGGGCAAACGTCGACATTAACCCACCACCCCGTTTCGTTCCCTGTCCGTTGATCAATCGCAGACATCCTTTGGTCATTGGGTTTCTGCCAGCATCCCACTTCTTGATTAATTATGTTGTATTGACCTCAGCTTGTCGCTGCATGTCCTTTTCATCAGTCGTTTCCTTTATGTTTGTTTGCCTGTTTGTTTTTCTTGACCTCTCTCTCTATCTCTCTCTCTCTCATACTCCTCTCTCTCTCTCTCTTCTACTCTCTCTCTATTCTGCGTGTGTGGTGTGTGTGTGCTTGTGGTGTGTTGTGGTGTGTGTGGGTGTGTGTGTGGTCATGTGTGTGGGTGTTGAGAGATGAGAGAGAGACGCGAGACGCGGGGCTGAGAGAGAGAGAGAGAGAGGGGATGGATAGATATGGAGAGATGGGAGGAGAGGGGGAGACGAGCGGAGAGAGGAGAGAATATGTTAGACCATCCTCTCCAGACCCCTCCCTAAGATTAAACGGGGAAAACACGACGATTTTGTTGTGGATGGGAGGAAAAAAAAATCATAATGTCAACAAACGCAAAAGCAGAAGATTCAACATGACAAAAAAAAGGGGTTCACGAAGCGTCAACTCTATCTGTGGCGTTGCGCGTGTGCGTGTGTGCGTGTGCGGTGTGGGCCTACTTCTCTGGTGTTCGTTTCTTTCGCTGGAATTATGACACTGGACTTTGTTTGTTCGATAGGAGGGTCAAAAGATGAACATTCTAGTCCACAAAGATTTACATCAAAAGGAAACTAAACTAATAAAGTAGAAAGACAACAAAACTGACAGAGTGAACAACCTGATTATATCTTTTGAACCAGAACAGGCGAACTTGAAGTGATAATTCAAACAAAGAAAACGAACAAAAAAAAAAAGACAAAAAAATTAGAGAGAAGATTTCCGATACAGACAAGGCAGAAGAGTTCATCTCAGCGTGTTGAAAAGCTGCAGTCAGTGGTGAAGTTGAAACCAGACCCACGGACACTGGGGGCAAACGTTTCGACATTAACCCACCACCCTGTTTCGTTCCCCTGTCCGTTGATCAATCGCAAAAGTCACAACGGTCCTTGGGGTTTCTGCCAGCATCCCCCTTCGTGATTAATGATGCCTGATGTGACCTCGGTTTGGGGGGGGGTCCACTGAATGTCCGCCTTCATCAAAATCGTACCTTTATGTGTTGTCTCCTTCTCTCTCTCTCTCTCCTCTCACTCCTCTCCTCTCTCTCTTCTCTCCTCTCTCTCTCTCTTCTCTCTTTCCCTCTCTCTCTCTGCTCCCTCTATCTTCTCCCTCATTGGGTCTCTCTCTCCGTCTGTGTATGTGTTGTGTCGGGGGGGACTTCCGGGGGATGTGGGGAGGCAGAGTGTGGGGGGGGTGGGGGGGGGGGTGGGCCGGGATTGGGCGGGGGGTTGGGGGGGGTGGGAGCCCCAGGTGGGGCTCCAGTGGGCCCGCAATTAACTGTGTTGTTTTGGTTGTAAAACTGTCATTAAATAAAAGTGTATCGAGTCTGGAGGTTAGTGGTAGTTCATTATGCTAATCGTTTGCACCCAGAGTCTCGTTAATTGATGAGATATCAATAAGGTGGGACCAGCACCTTTTTTAAACCCGCATTCTAATCTACCGGACATAACGGTAAACTACCTTAACCTGGATTCATATCTGAAACATTTTTTTAGAAGAAACAACCAACATTTGTAAAACCATTGAAAATAATAAAAAAATAACAAACCAAAATAACCTCGAGAATCAAAGTAAATGTCCAACTGGACTCTTAGCAATTGCCCTCTAACAACTTCTATAGCCTTCCCGCTTCGTTCCCCCCACCCCAAAATGTCCCAAAAAATCGCGAAAGATTGATGGGGTTCAAAGCTTAATAACCAAGTAGGTAAATTTTTTTTTAGTATTTCTGCAAAGAAAGATGACCATGGAAATGGGGTGATGTATTTTGGCCACAAATGCAAGTGACCTTTTTTACAAATTTTGTTTTGTATGCATCAAAGTCTGAGTCTAAAGAGATTAGACTCTTCAAAATCCGTTCCTGATGGGAGATTGTGTCCACGTTTTTATATTTTTACCAAGCTTCTTAAAAAGAATTTCCCCGTGTTGTCCTTTGTTATGTTGGACACTCTTTTTTCGTCTTTCGTATCACCGAATCCCATGATGCTTTACCTAAAAAGGCTATAATTTTCATAGAAGGATAAAGGATATTTATTTTTGTAAAGTTCTTTTTCCTTTAGCTGCACTATTTTTGGCTAACCGATCAACTCTTACTTTCATTTCGCCGCTAAACACCACAATGTGATAGAATCCAACAAAAGTCAATAGAAGAACCACGCTAAAGATAAATCTTAAAAACGGAATGAATTAAATGGTATATCTCAGATAACGTTTCTCCTCTCCACTCTTGTATGAGAATCTTTTAAAGCTTCTTGTTAAGACAGATTTTGAATCGACAACAAAATAATATTTGAAATATCGATATGGAAAACTAAGAAGATAGTTCAGTTCAGTGCCATAATAACGGCAAATTAGCTCTGCTGTGAATACAGAGAAATCTTTTCCCAATATGATACGATTTCTCTATTTTATGATGAAGGAATAAGTGACATCAGCACCTGATAAATGGTTTTTTCAAGTAAGAGAAGAAACCGTCTGATATTTATGGTAAGATGACTTATATAATTTTCATTTATATGTGCCTTGACATATGTTGGCAGCATGGTCCCATCACTTTTCCTTAAATCTGTATAATTAATATTCGTAATCGCCTTACTTACTAAGCTCCCATTGAAGAATATTACTGTAACTCGTTTGAGGAGCTACTATTTTGGGTCGGCTGAACACCAGCATCTGTAAATAATTGGGACGTATAGGAGTCTATAGTTTCCACCGAGTCAAAACAACCACTTGTGCTTCGTTTTGGAAAATGTATTTCTGATTTTAAACAAGTTTCCTTGATACATGAATTTTTGCGTTGAATGACTCCTTAATATATATTTTGCTGAAGCAAGTTTCATATTTTCGGCAAAAACAAAAATTGCTATTTCTGCGTAGGTTTTTAGTGTTGAGGGATGGATAGGGACCAACACCGACAGAGCTATCTTATAGCTTAGCTATCGATGCTTGCATGTCATCGTTGTTTGACAATATTTTGGAGCTGAAAAAGAATATTTCCTGAGCAAAGTTAAAATTTTGATCTCACAAGCGCAGTTGCTAAATGAATAAGTACCTTACTATATTTTCCCACGACTGTCAACTTATCATTTTTGTAAAATAAATGTAAACCCTTTTCGTGGCTTTGGCTTTTGTTTAGAATATTTTCCAAATGGTAGTTCCAATTCAGTTTAGAAGTCAGGATTACTCCTAGAAATGTAACAACTTTTTTTTTAATTCAAGCGGCATTCCATTTATTTGAAAAGAGGGTTGAAGTTTAGGATCAAGAGCGAGAGTTGAAGAGAACCATATGCGATTTTTTGCATGTGGTTAAGGTTAAGTCCATTTTCAATCATGTATTGCTGCTGATTTTGTCTAGGCATTTTGAAATACCTTTTGAATATAGTTAATTGATCTATCGGTGTAAGCTTTTTTAGAAAAAAAAACTTTCATCCCATATGCAAATATTTATTCCGCATATTGTCCTAGCTCGACATTCTTTGAGAACCACCTTTTGGAAGATCATGCATCAAAAGTGTTGAAAAGGATTGGGGCTATTACACCTCCTTGTTTTGGGATTTCCCATCTGTAACTACGTCTTTGATTAGAGTAGTCCTCCGAAGAGAAGCCCCCTTCAAGCGAGTGTTTCGGCCCTTATCTCCTGACACTCTAGGGGGGTTGGGCCCACACCGGTTCATGACTCCGGATGTCCCTCTGCTGCTGCCCCTTTTTTTCCATCTTGGGATGAGCCATGACTGGGATTCGAACCCCATGCCCTTCTGGACATGCTCATTTCCACTTAATGACTCGCGCACTAACCACTGAGCCACAGGGACACCTGATATTTGTAGGAAAGTTAAGCCTTATGAAGTTCACTTTTGTTCCTCCTTGACCAGATCCAACTTGAACACCTCTCTGCCGCTTCTGCCATTGCTTTCAGGGCTTTGTGGTTTTCCCCCTCCCTGCAAACTGAGAGCTGTTTCATGAGGGCTGTATGCAGACGTTCCCACAAACCCCCTAGCTCCAATTTCTGCAGTGAGGACTTTGACATGATAGCCTTCTCTCCTCAGGCTGTTTGCCAGATCAGCATACTTTTCAGTCTTGTAGATCTGAGCTGCCTCCATTCTGTTCTCATATGGCACCGTGAGCTCGATCATGATCAGCTGCTTGGTTGACTGAGAGTGTAATACTATGTCTGGTCTCATGCCACTCTTGCTGATAATCTCTGGGTGACTATTCCCATTCTGGGAGGTCTGCTGTGCACTCCCAGTCATCTGCCCCGTCCAGCAGACTGCCTGCATGTTCCGAGTGGCACTGTTGTTCTTGGCCATGATTCGCTGCCTCCTGCCGTGAAGAAGAATGTTGGGGGGTGCTTTTGGTCCTGATTTTCCCTTTGTGGGGTGTTGGTAATAGCCCAGTCCTGAATCATCATGTCGCTTTTGGGCTTTTTCCACTGTTGGCCCTTTTGACCCCACCAGTCATTATTGGTCACCCCCAGTCCTTGTCTTGATGTTTAAATCTGTGTGGTATTATTTTTGCGAAAATGAGTCAACTGGATGGTTTACCACCTTTCCTAAAACCTACCCGTTGTATTGTTATTAATACCATTTTTGTTTTACACAAGTGTTCAGAGTCCTTTTAGATTATTATTACTTTCCTTACGTTTTCCCACATGTGATTGTAAGATCGACAGTCCCTATAATTATTTTCATCTGATTTCGACTTGCCAGCCCCGTTTCGTGATAGCGGGTACAACCGTAGATTATTTCCTCCTAAAAATGGCTGAAATCCTCCCTTCACCCAACATTTTCGGAAAAAAAACAAAAAAAATAATTAGAAAAAAGTTTTATTTTATATTAAGGTGGTAGATTTCTTTATCCTTTTATTTGACCATTACATCCCTGGCCCCACTGATTTTTTTCTTTGATCCAAGGTTTTAAATTGTTTTAAAGTTGCTTTTTGGTTTCCTGAAAATGTATGGCTAATAGGAAGCATTTGTATAGTGATTCGTTATTGGGGATTTTCTTCAATTTCTATCGTTTTCGTCGTCCATTTTTTCTCTAAGCTGTTTTTGTTCTTCTCTCAGGGCCTTCAAAGCATTACTATTTTTTGCAAATGCATCAGCAAACATGCTTCCAGGTTTTTTCCCCAAAAATTGGAAGGAAAGGAGATTCGTTATTTTCCCAAATTTCAAGGGGTACCCAGGAACTTACTTATTCCATTTTCTCTTCTTTCTTGTTATTTTTTTCCAAGTTTTTCTGGAGATCTTGTAATGATTTTGAACCTCATTTTGACAGAAATTTGACCAATATTGACCATCTCTTCTTTTTTGCTTTAACTCACTCTTACTGTTATTTTGAATGTTTTGCTTTTGTTTTCAGCAATCTTTTCATTTTTTGGTCTGTTTTACCTTTATAGATACCTGTTTTATAGAGCCCTCCATTTTTTTTGTTCCTTTGCTTCTTCACAGGAAATTTTCCATCAAACATTCCCTTTTTCCTTGTTTTTATCAGGATTTTGCATTTAGGGATTGAAAGCTCAGCTTGAATCGCAAACAAAGTATCAACAAATTTTCATGGTATGTTGTGTGCACCATCACTCAACCATCATCCCTCGCCCGTTGCCCAAATAGATAGCATGTTTTCACATCTATCCCAATCAGCTTCTTTGCTGCATTATAGGTACATTTTTGGGATTTGATTTTTTTTGCTGGAGATCATAAATAGCTTGTTTTACCTTTGATGGAAATACATAAATAACAATTGGTAAATCATGCCCCCGTGTCTAGGGAGTCCTTTAAATGTTGTTCCCATTCACGCTTGCTTGGAAGCGATTTGCAAGCCGACATGAGGAGTTAGGTCTGTCCGCTGAATCCCACGATACGATGAATGGAAATACTCCTAGATTTGGAGTGACCACTACCATCATTCAGTATATAGGAATGAAGCGTCTACTACCTTTTTCAAGGATCTGTTGTAGCGTTTTATGATTTTTGGCCACTCCCTATCCCCAAAGGGGGGCGTGAGGCATGAATTTTGAAATCACCTGCAATTAGCCACTTATCGTTTTGGTCTTGTAAAGTACGAATCCACTCTGTTGTTTGATTGTCAGGG
>JADBJO010012647.1:42500-45000 GCA_016801955.1 Conus betulinus | reverse complement strand
TAAAGGGTGATTCATGATAATGGTGACGATGTTGAAGATGAAGCCAGCTTCATTAAAAGACTGTTTTTTATAATTCCAGTTTCTTTTTCATGACGCTTGTGCCTGAAATCGTATTTAGTCGGACGTGCATTAGGGACCCTTCGTGATGTTCGTGAGCTGATTTTGTTTGTCTTAATGTCAATTCCATAGCGTGAAATGCTGTCTTTACCTTAAAACCATTCTTGTATTGTTAACCTTCATTTGTTTTTTTTTACGGCTTTATATATTTTATCATGTCAGTGGCATTCTTTGCATGCCATCATATCAATTGATGCATCACGAAAGTCATTAGTTTTCATCACCATCATCATCATCATCATCATCATCATCATCATCATCATCATCATCATCGTAATCGTCATCGTCATCATCGTCATCATCATCATCGTCATCGTCATCGTCATCATCATCATCATTATCATCATCATCATCGTCGTCGTCGTCGTCGTCATCACCATGTTCCATGCCATGATGCTGATTGTTTTATTATGGCAGCCATTATTTATCATCATCATCAACATCAATACTCAAAGTCATTCTTGTAGTGCTCAGTGTATGAAAAAAAAAAATCATCATCACTGTCATCATCTTATTCATTGCCCTAATCGTCATTCACTCTGTTATAATCATGACGAAATTGGAAACCCCTTCCTCGTCCCCATTTGTCTTTATGATGCTCAAAACGCAGCTACGTGTGATAAGAATGTGCATTCTAGATAGTAATAAGAAGTAAATCACCGAGTCATGACATAATTTGGTTGTGTAAATTGGACACAGAGAGAGAGAGAGAGAGAGAGAGAGAGAGAGAGAGAGAGAGAGAGAGAGAGAGAGAGAGAGAGAGAGAGAGAGAGAGTCTCTGTGGGAGTACCACTAGATATTTTTTACAACGATCTGAAGAAACTAGTCAATGGCTTTTACCGTAGTTCGACTGGCTGACAACAGTTCAAACGGATCATCATGCGATTGCAATCAGTTGTGACATACCCTCAGCAGCCAAACCAGCTCTGATACTCAGTACGATTTTCTCTGCGTTTACTCCCCACATCTAACCTCATTTTCTATATCGCCCTCTCCCTCCTCCATAGTTAAGCGAGAGGATCAGTTTTATTAGATACTACAAGGAATGGAAAGCTGAGTGCAGAATTTGTCGTCAAATGCTACGAGTTTGAAGTGTCTCAGATACAAACTCCTACATCCACTGCTCCTCAAAACATGCTGTTTTAGGGTGCTAGTGTTGTGTTAATGAGGTACAGTCCTCCCATTTTTCGGGGATCACTGTCACCTGCAGTGAAAATAGCCACCAAAACTGAAAGCAGGCGAGATGAAAACGTCCATTTTCTCTCAGTTCCTCCTTGCAATGGTTCAAAACAGGTCGTTATTCCGTGCCATTTTTGAAAAACAAATACATGCGTCTGTGCACGAGGGTCTGTATCATGACTTAAGTTATAATGACTTGGTAGGAAGCTTGCGTCCTACTGTACCTAATGTGGCTGCTTTTGTAATAAGGAATTGGGCTTATGTCGTTACTGTACTCAACAAACATGTCTTATAAATCATCACTGGCGACTCTGTTTTTTTGGACAGCACATTTTTTCTTTTTTTTTCTATTTATTTTTTAAAGCTTTCTCTTCAAAAATGTTCAGTTGTACTACGTCAAGAAATAAAATAAGGTTGATTGAATTGTACCATAATTATGTTCAAATTATTCTATGACAAAGGAAAACAAGTATAAACAAGTAGTTGAAAAAGTCAAACAACTGTGAACTCAAAGAATGGAGATAACACTGCCAGAACAATCAAATGGAAAATGTAAATGCACGTTCCCAAATTAAATCCACCCATCCGTTTGCCCCTAGTGTACAGATTCCTAGATTATGAAGGATCACTAAAAAAATAACACGAAATAAAAAATGTAGCCCAAAACTCTCTCTCTCTCTCTCTCTCTCTCTCTCTCTCTCTCTCTCCTCCTCTCTCTCTCTCTCTCTCTCCTCTCTCTCTCTCTCTCTCATCTCTCTCTTTTTTCAGTGACTTTATGTTTTTCGGCTTCTTTTTACTTGTCTAAGTGTCCGCTTTTCTGTTCCCCCCCCCCCCCCCCCCCCCTCCTCTCTCCCTCTCTCTCTCTCTGCTACTTTATTGATGACAAATAGCGTGAGCTTCTTAATGGCGGCATTATTATTGCTGATATGATTTTTAAGTGCTGGGATTTCTGGCGCTGCAAATGACAGGGTCCAGCATCATTTATGCCGAGGAATCTTGATTGCAGCTACCTTGTGTTTCGTTCTCCTTGCTCAATAACTTTTCTCCAGAATGTATGATCTGCTGCATGCAAGTGTGTATGTGTGTGTGTATGTGTGAGTGCGCTTGCGCACGTGTGTGTGTGTGTGTGTGTGTGTGTGTGTGTGTGTGTGTGTGTGTGTGTATGAGAGAGAGAGAGAGAGAGAGAGAGAGAGAGAGAGAGAGA
>JADBJO010012647.1:20000-25000 GCA_016801955.1 Conus betulinus | reverse complement strand
AGTCATTTTCCTAAAAAGAAAAAAAAAAATAAATAAATAAAATAAAATAAAATAGAATAAAATAAAAGAAGATAAATCTAGCGGATGCGAGAATTACGGAAGAAGCGAGAAAGCCCACGTTCAAATTTGGTCTGTATATTTTTGTTCACAAACAAACAAAAAAAAGTAAAATGAAACAAAATAAAATCAACTAAAATGAAACGACATCAGAAAAAAAGGCAGTTCTAGTGAGGTCATTTTGACACTTCCACGTAATAGTGTGCCGTTGGTAGGTTATGACTTTTTAAGTCAATCTCAGCAGCTAATGCGTACCAGTAATGCAACAACCTGACTTGGCTGAAATTGGATTGTTTTTTGCAACAAAAAAAAGTAAAATGCATCGTTTTGTATATTCTCTGACGCATAAATGTAGACCTCGAAATAATTCCAGTCATCTTCATTTACTGATAGTCACAGAATGCATATCAGCTTGTTTCATTCTGAGACCATGGTTTTATGGTTCTACAGTAACCAAGGATACAAAGAACTCTGACAGCACTCTCACAGTGCGTTCCTAGAGTGACAGAATTCTGCTTTGTGGTTTCAGTATTCTCATTCAAGCCTACAAGACCGGGTAGTCAAGGTAAGGGTCTTCCTAGTAGACACATCTTACAGTAGTGATGCTTCTGATTTGACCTGAGACCTTTCAATTCTCAGTCTCTCAAAGCAGTTTACAGACTGCTTCAAAAGGATTTATTAACATCGGCCTGTCATGACAGAAGTTACCAGTACAGGCACCGAGCATCTGTTGAATCGCTTCAATGAAGTTCAGTTGCATCTACCAAAATAAACCAGGACTCTTATTAACGATGTCTTAGCGCTCTCCCTTGTCATGAAGACACTGCTACCCAGACTACAGTCTGGCATCCCTCTCTGTCTTTGAATGGGATCACACACAAGTCACCATGAACACCGATGTGTAGATGGCATGCAAAAATAAGTCGCCATGGAAACGTAGTATGGATGGCCATAGAATGTAAGACGCTTACCTATATGGCGATTAGCGAGAAGGATAAAGTGAATGGAAACGATGCTTACTAATTCTATTCTGACATTATCGGGCCTTACATCTGCACATCATTTCGTTTGGTATAACACGACGTCCACTACGCTGGAGAGACACTACGTGTTATGTTGGTCAGAAAAGTCGAGCAAGCCTTCAGAGTGGCATCCATGAAGTCGGGTTGGGCGGATCAAGGTATCCCATTTGAACTCGAACAGTCAGTAACACCGTGTAAGAAAAAAGCTTATTGAAGGAAGGGCACGTAAGCCATAGGCAAGCTGATATATTATCTGGGGATTTTGTTTTTAAGAATCAATTGCGCTCATGCGAAAGAGAGAGAGAGAGAGAGAGAGAGAGAGAGAGAGAGAGAGAGAGAGAGAGAGAGAGAGAGAGAGAGAGAGAGAGAGAGAGAGAGAGAGAGAGAAACAGAGACAGACAGACAGACAGACAGAAATGCAGACAGACAGAGAGGACAAACAGACATATAGAGATAGATACAGAGACAGACAGATTTGCAGGCAGACAGACACAGACAGACAGACAAACAGACAGAAAGATGTTATGGCTACAAATCAAGGAGTTTGGATAAGCCAGTGTGGGGGGGGATGAAATATTAATGAGAGAGAGAGAGAGAGGAGAGAGAGAGAGAGAGAGAGAGAGAGAGAGAGAGAGAGAGAGAGAGAGAGAGAGAGAGAGAGGGAGAGTCCCTGCGTTTTAAGTATTATGTTTTTTTTTTTTCCGTCATTGTCACAATCGATTTTATTGACACAAAGAACTTCAGCACAATGATGGCCATTGGCTGGTTAACTATACACTCAAATCAGATGACGACTATAAGTAATTGACATACACATGTTAATTCCACATTTTTTCTTAATTTAGTGTCTTAAAGTAAATTTGACAGGAACCCTTGACGTTACGAGGGACACTGGTAGTCTATTTCGTTCATTTGTTAATTACTTTATTTTTTCTGTCATTACCTTGGGTCAAGAAAGCCCTTTGCTAGAAACATCGGTGTTTGTATTTATCCCAACACATGCTGCTGATTGTTTACCTCTTTCATTCAACTAATTCTTATTTTGTCTCCTAAAATCAGCCTCCAACAAGTGTTAGGGGTTTCGTCACTTACTGACGTCTCGATGCTTACACGCAGCGTGTGTAACGAAGTCTCGTTGCTTACAGCCAGTCTGTGTTTGTGGAAGCACAAGCTCCATCACTTAGGTACGTTGGGAACACAAACGTGTCTTCACAGCTCTCACTTCTGGTAAGACGGGAACGTCAATGTTGATCCAGACGATCGATTTCCTTTGGCCTAGAGAGTTGAACCAGCACGTTTCAAGATTAAACCACTTCAGGGTGATTTAGTCCTTGTTGATGCAACTAATGTAATCACCATATTGATTATTCTTTAGTTCACCTACATGTTGTGGAAAGTGTGACAGTCAATTAGTCTGGAACATAGCTGATGGAGAGAAAAATGTACTGGATGAAGAACCAGAGGAAAGCGCGAGGCATTGCGCTGAGCGGTTCAACTGGCTTTAGCCTCCATGTTCTTTCAGTAGTTTAAGTTACAGGCGCGTTTTCCCCATTTAATTTGGCTGAAGTTCTGTAATTGCTTTCTAACAACATTTGTTCAGGGTACCGTTCAATGTTTCAGTGGGTGAAGAGGTGGGCATGTTGGTGCTTGTTTTATATGAAAACATCCAACTTAATCTCAAGCCAATTTGACACTAAAATATCATAAGACAATCACCAGTTCTCTTCTAATAAAAGTTGTTGCAGAGAATGTACCTGGCTTGTAAGTTTTCAGACGTTTATTTCTTCCATATGAGTAGTCCCCTCTCCAGTTTTCTTACCAGCAAATGCTGCATGTGTGGGATGTGCTGCGAAGGAAAATATGTGACATGTTTAGGTCTCTCTCTAAAGCAAAATTCCCCATGGTGATGATTCTCTCCCCTCTCTCTCTCTCTCTCTCTCTCTCTCTCTCTCTCTCTCTCTCTCTCTCTCTCTCTCTCTCTCTCTCTCTCTCTCAACGCAAAAGGGATCAATTCTTTCTGAAAAGCCTTAACATACAATGGACTATAACACTGAGTTAAGTAATCAAGAACCTGACATAACTTACGTCACCTCACCGCCTGTCAGAAAAGATACGACAGAGTTTTAGAGACGTAGACACACTCAGCACAAACACGATCACCTGCGCGTTGCTCCTGGGACCATTACATGCAACTGTTGACCATTGGGGTGAACTTGTTATTTTCATAATAGACTACACTAACAAACTCACCGACCGATTCATGTCATTACTGATTGCATGATGGTTTCCCTTTTCTTCCTGTTCCCCTGCCCTGACAGTGTCTGTCTATTGCCATTATTTCATGTGATCTAATCTTGGTGTAAAAGATTTAGATCGAAAACAAACTTTCTCAGAGAGAGAGAGAGAGAGAGAGAGAGAGAGAGAGAGAGAGAGAGAGAGAGAGAGAGAGAGAGAGGAGAGAGAGAGAGAGAGAGAGAGAGAGAGAGAGAGAATGAATGATAGTTTATTTGTGTAGGCCTCAGCCCCTCGTGAAGGGGTAGATGTGCTGTACATTACAACACTCCACTATACCAATTCAAAACGTGTATATTAGCAACGACTATGGCACTCGTATGCAGCACTATGAAGTAGCTATATCTCTGTATTTAAAAGCCTTATACACAGTAATGAAAAATTGCGTATAACATCAGGTTAAGTACATGCCATCAGTAAACGTAGTTTAAATAAACAGGGTTATCGAAAATACTTAGGCTCCAAAAATGTTCCTCTGATTTTTTTTCAACCTTTAGCAACAAAAAAAAAGCGTATTTCGTCTTCTGTAGACATGTGACGCAATGGACACATAAGATCGCTATCATTACAAGATTTATACATAAAACGATGCACATTCAAATAAGATATAGCTAGTCTAAACCTAGTCATTATACATTTCAGTTTTCGATCCATATTTACTTGTAACTATTGCTTAATGTCATGGGTACTAGAAAAAGTTCTGTACATTGTACATCTTTCACCAGTGTAGATGTGGTCATTCAGGGTTTGCCATTTACGGTCAATCAAACGCTGACGAGTCTTGCTATGAAGTAATTTTACTTTCCCACACCTTGATTTAATTACACATCACCAATACCATTGCTATATAAACAAACACGCATATTTGATACCCATTTTGTTCCCTTTTGCATCTAAATCATGCAGCATGTTGTATACTACACAAGGTAACCTATGTTATCTACATGTAACAACTTAAACCAAACTTAAACCAGTATTGAATGCAGCTGCCCGCAGAATTCATATACGTGGGAAATCTATTTGTTTGACCATACACTAGATCATTGGGGATTCGCAGCAGATCAATCCTTTTTGAGAGCAAAAAGAAATGACCGGACTCACAATAAACGGCCGCTTTGTCTAACCGTTATCTTTCTGATCCGTATAATGGAAGTGACTGAACAAGCTGATCAAAAAGCTTTATAACAGGTCAAAGGAATTGTTGTTTAGAGCTTGTAGCTTTAAACATACATTATTGGCTCGACTGGCACATCTTTAGAGGCAACTGTGAAACTCAGACGAGTGAAGATACCTATTCCTAAATACTTGTAAACATTAACTACAGGCATTATCACACCATCGTATCGCCACCGCTCCCTTACACTTAAGTAACCACCCTCCCTGAAGTGAGGGAGCAGCAGGATGCAAATTGTTTAGCTTTGTCTGCAGCCCCACAACAGGACAGAGAGAGAGAGAGAGAGAGAGAGAGAGAGACAATCAGTTGAGAGGACAATAGGACTTAATAGGAAAGAACTTTAATTCTACTTAAGTATTGAAAAGCTTCCTTTTTCGAAGAATATTTGCTTCTGCGATAAATTTAGCAATAGACTTTAAGTTCTTTTCACTATCACTCTGTAACAGGGTGACTAA
>JADBJO010012647.1:10000-12500 GCA_016801955.1 Conus betulinus | reverse complement strand
CAAATGCCTGGATTTTTCTTTCTGTTTCGGCCATTAGTGTCCATGTCTCGCAACCATATAAGAGGATGGAGACCACTAGTGACTTATACACCCGGAATTCTATGCGGAATTTGATGTTGCTCTTCCACACTCTGTTCAGTCTGGTCATCGCTGCTGATGTGGAGTTGATCTTGATTCGGATTTCTGCTGTGCAGATGCCGTCTTTGGACAGGGTTGCTCCCAAGCACATGTAGCTGGTCACTTCTTCCAGGGGCTCACCATTCATGGTTATGTTGGCACTGCTGTTAGTCGTGCTGCTGACCATGACCTTTGATTTCTCCATGCTGAGCTCCATGCCCTAGGCACTTGTTCTTGTTTGTAAGATCCTGGAGCTCGGGGTTGCTGCCCCCCCCCCCCCCCCCCCCCCCCCCCCCCCCCCCCCTCCCCCCACCCTCACCGAGCCTCTCATCAATGTTGAAGTCTCTGAGAACCTGCCATAGGCAAATCAATCCAACATTTATGATAAATGCTGAAATGAATTTTCAAAATGATCTGCAGTATTTCAATCTTGTCTGAAGCTTCATGACATGTTTGTTTCTTTACATGTTGTATCCTAGCATCTACCAAACCCAAAAGATACAAGCATGCATGATTTTTGCCAGGAAATTGGGGCACATTCCCAGGAGCGTAATTACACCTGGGGCGTAGTTCCAGTCTTCCTCTTCGAACTCATGACACACTCAACTCTGTGTAGGAACAGGCTAGTACTGAACAATCCCCAAAACAAATGTTTCTGATAAGAAGAGAACCCACAAACAGCCGTCCCATAAGTCTGAAATCCCAAACACTGGGCCACAGTGTCTGACTGAAAGGCATTCTTTAAAAGTAACGAGCATGGACAGGCTGGGAACCCAAGTACATTATGCTGTTGACAGTGAACAATTTCAACATGTAAATCCCTTCCATTTTCTTCACATATTGTTTTATATTCAACTGGAAAGAATCCCTTGATTTTGGTGTTTCTTCATTTACTTATTTCTTTCACATGACGTCCAATGGCAGTCCCAACAAGAGACAACACTATCCTTGGCAATGGCAGTAATAATGCCCAGTTTATGCAGCTTTTATTCCATTATTCCTTCAGTATTTTGCCTTTGTAATACAACCTCCAGCAAGTATGATGGAGTCTCAGGGCTTGACAAAGTTTCCCCACTTAACAGCTCATATTGGCAGGAGCACAAATTCGACCATTTAGCAGTGATGGGAACACAAACATACTTCACACCCCCACTCCGGCCCCCTCTCGTTTTAGGAATTTTCGAAGACGTCAGTATTGATCCAAATGATCGATTACCTTTGGCCCGAGGCGTTTAGCTTCCACGCCTTAAGATCCAGTTACATGAGCTTGGTTAAGTCATTGTCGATGGAAGCTAATGTCGAAACCACAAGATTTACCCCTTCACCTCATAGACATGGGACGAAACGTTTCACTACAGGTAACGTTGTTGGCAGTCTTGATGACTGCAAGAAAAGCGTGCTGCTTAGAGAAAAGATGGAGGTGATTTAAGTAGCGAACGTATTCACACTTTCGTGTGTCTTTGAATTGTCAAGTTTGCAGCATCTAAGTTATCTAAAACTGTGTACTTTTTTTCAATTTCTAAACGAGAGAGAGAGAGAGAGAGAGAGAGAGAGAGAGAGAGAGAGAGAGGAGAGAGAGAGAGAGAGAGAGAGAGAACAGATTCTTTCTGGCTATTTCAAATGATGATTTGTAATTATGGTAATGATGAAGATGATCTGAGGAGTTCAGCTCTTGTCTAAAACTATGTGACAGGTACCGATTCTGTGCTTCCTTTTGTAATGCATATCTACATGGTCTCAGAGCAAAGATATGGCCACCTTCAGTATGGGGTCAGAATCTGGATCAAAATCTAAAGAACGTTCCACTGAGCTGAAGCGACTCTAGTTCTTGTTGTTATTCCAGTCTTCCTATTTGAATCAACAGCATACTCAACTAGATTATGAACAAGGTAGCACAAAACATATTTATAAATAACAATCGAAACCACAACCTACTAGTCCATACCTTCGAAACTCCAAACTCTGCGCCCAGAGTGCCTGATTCATGGAACAAGACAGTCTGCTAAGATAACGAACATGGAAAAGCTGGAAACACAAGTGTCTTTTTTTTTTTGCCGAAAACAAGTTCAAATTTCAGTTTCCCGTTTCCTCACTCACTGTCTTATATTCAACAGAAAAGAATCCCGTGACATCAGTGGAGACGAAAATTTCATGTTTCCATCATTTACTCGTTTCTTTATCTGTCTGCCAGTGTCAGTTCTAGCGCGAGTCAGGAAGGACCTTTGTCACGGCAGAGATAATGCTGAGTCTTTGCTTCTTGTATTTAACTATTCCTTATTTTTTCTGCTGTCTTAATTCAGCCTCTGGCAAGTATAAAGGAGTCTTAGGACTTGACGTTTTCCTTCCTACAGTCTGTGTTGGCAGGAGCACAAATTCGACCATT
>JADBJO010012646.1:55000-56747 GCA_016801955.1 Conus betulinus | reverse complement strand
GTCGGCTTTATCGACAAGAGAAGTTTCACATCCAGTTTTGGCGGATATTCATGATCTTCATACTCAGCTTGTCTCTTCGGGAAAGCATATAGTTTTCTGTTGGGTCCCCAGCCACATGGGCCCATCGATTGTACGTAACCGTAAAGAGGAATCGGTTTTGTCACGGTTACATATTGGGCACAGCTATATAACGCACAGTTGGATACTCAGAAGGGAGACCCTCCATGGTGTGTTGCATGTGACAGCTTGTTCAGTGTTCATCATTTTTTGACTGAATGTGCTGATTTGTGTATCAGAGAGAAGTTCTTTTCCACCAGTGATTTATCAGTTCTTTTTCGTGAGATTTCAGTGGATCTTATTTTTTCTTTTTTGAAAGAGGTAAACTTATTTTATAAGTTATAGTGCTTTAATAATGTATATAGGTGTTGCTGGAGTTAAACAGACAATTGTGCTTTTGTCTTTATAAACTTCAAGCGATGTGTTAATACTTCGAGTTTTCTTCTACTTCTAAGCAGAGTTCTTGATTGCTTTGTGTACCTCTTGTCTGCGTGTGAGCATGGTGAATGGGTGGATAGGAAGATGAAGATCTTAAAAGGAAATGAGCTAAAAAAAAAAAAAAAAAAAAAAAAAAAAAAAAAAAAAAGAAGAAGAAGAAGAAGAAGAAAAGAAAAAAAAAAGAAAATTACTGTCTATACTGTTTTAACTTATTTCTGTCTATGTCATTGTTGAGTCTGGCTGTTTCTGTCAACCTCTGATCGTGAAGTTCCCCCCCAAAAAAAGCGCTAGAGAAGACCAGCACATCAAGGCAAGGGGTGTAAAGGTGTGTGCAGCGACAGATACACGACACGCGCAGTGTACGCTGGAAAGAATGTGTTGCCCAACTTCATCTGTATGCTACGTAAATGGTGGTTCACATCCTGCTAGACCCTGTACACGAAGAACACCACTCCTGTGACTGACTTCACCTCAATGAGTGTCCCGGACCTCACTCCGTGCCATTCGACCGTATCGGTCACACTCACTTATCTCCTCCCCCTATTTTCCAGAACCAAACTTCTCGCCCCGTTCTCAGTTTTGCCTGTCCGCTAGTGGCCGTTCCATCTATTTGGTCAAACCTGTAGAAAACCACAGGAAACAAGCCCTACACCCGCTTTTCATTTTTCATCAGTGACGCTGTGGAATCAAGATAGTTATCGACGGTAGCATGGTCTTTTCACGGGGGGGGCTGTATTTGTAGATTTTGCTAAAGCCTTCAATATTTTTTTTTTTCAAAAAAATCGAAATCTTTTCTTACGAATACATTACCTATTGATAATCCACAGGATGGCTTATCTTACTGCATCATCATCGAGTAACAGAGGGCAAGCAGATTTCTAAAATATTGCATTAATCTCTCCCATGTCTGTCGGAAATGGGGTCCCTTAGGGACTGGCGCCACATCGATTTTGTTTTCGGTATATACATCACCGACCTTTCTTTACGTCTCGTCTTCTGTCAACTGTGGAATCAAGATAGTTATCGACGGTATAGTTATCGACGGTATAGTTATCGACGGTATAGTTATCGACGATAGCATGGTCTTTTCACTGGGTGATGACACTATTTCTATGATGACATTGAATATACAAATGAAGTATGCAGTTTGTCACCAAATTACCTCCATAAACTTTCTTTGGACTGAATTTACAATTCAACCCTCTATTTAAAAGAAAAATCGAAATTTATGTCCATGACAGGTCAAATCATT
>JADBJO010012646.1:47500-50000 GCA_016801955.1 Conus betulinus | reverse complement strand
CGAAAGTTGTACCTCAGAAATGACTATTGACGTAGACTATGCCTAAGAAATAACTATTGACGTAGACTATGCCTCAGAAATGACTACTGACGTAGATTATGCCTCAGAAATGACTATTGACGTAGATTATGCCTCAGAAATGACTGTTGACGTAGATTATGCCTCAGAAATGACTATTGACGTAGATTATGCCTCAGAAATGACTACTGACATAGGTTGTGCCTCAGAAATGACTATTGACATAGGTTGTGCCTCAGAAATGACTACTAACCTAGATTTGTACCCCAGAAATGATTATGGAGGTAGACTATACCTCTTGTATGACTATCAACGTAGGTCGTGCCTCAGAAATTATTACTGACGTAGACTATACCTCATGAATGACTATCGACGTACGTTGTGCCTCAGAAATGATTATTGGCGTAGGTTGTGCCTCAGAAATGATTATTGATGTAGGTTGTGCCTCAGAAATGATTACTGACGTAGCTTGTACCTCAGAAATGACTACTGCCGTAGTATATTGTACTTCAGAAATGACTATTGACGTAGATTGTGCCGCAGAAATGATTATTGACGTAGACTGTACCTCCGAAATGACCATTGACACCGGCTGTGCCTCAGAAATGATGACTGATGCAGACTGTGCCTCACAAGTGACTTTTGACGTAAATTAGTACCTCAGAAGTGACTATTGACGTAGATTATACCTCAGAAGTGACTATTGGCGTAAATTATTCCTCAGACGACTATTGACGTAGATTGTACTTCGGGCACGGCTTCTGACATCGACTCCACCTCAGACATGACTATTGACATCGACTGCACCTCAGACATGACCACTGACATCGACTGCGCCTCAGACATGACTACTGACATCGACTGCACCTCAGACATGACTACTGACATCGACTGCACCTCAGACATAACTACTGACATCGACTGCACCTCAGACATGACCACTGACATCGACTGCGCCTCAGACATGACTACTGACATCGACTGCACCTCAGACATGACTACTGACATAGACTGCACCTCAGACATGACTATTGACATAGACTGCACCTCAGAAATGACTATGATATCGACTGCACCTCAGACATGACTATTGACATCGACTGCACCTCAGACATGACTATTGACATAGACTGCACCTCAGACACATGACTATTGACATCGACTGCACCTCAGACATGACTACTGACATCGACTGCTCCTCTGACATGACTACTGACATCGACTGCACCTCAAACATGACCCACTGAGGCGTGTTGTACCTCAAACATGACTATTGAGCACTCTGTACCCTAGAAACGCTGTTAATACAAGTTGGCAGAGAGAGAGAGAGAGAGACAGAGAGAGAGAGAGAGAGAGAGAGAGAGAGAGAGAGAGAGAGAGAGAGAGTGAGAGACAGACAGACAGAGACAGAGAACGCGCAGCGGTTAGTGTCTCGGACTTCTGGCAGGGAGATCGTGGGTGTAATTCCCATCAGAGCCATTTGTTGTGGGGTTTTATTTGACTCGTGCGGTTGGAGCCGGACAGACCAGGGGAGTCGTGTTTCGTACCATGAAGCCTGGAGTCTGTGGGGTATTTCTTTCTTTTTCTTTTCTTTTTTTTTTTTTTTCCCGACCGGCTTCTACCCAGCTCTGCGGTCGCTGTGGCCTCAACGAGGAAGACTGGATCACACAGTCGAGTTTCATCCACTCCGAGAGGTTTACTTAGTTTTCTGACCAACATTCCTGGTGTCTGTATCTCTCGGGCCTGGTCGACACCGGGATATTCGTGAAAGTAAGCGTAGAGTACCGCCCGGTCATGCACTCTGAGACCCGGAATGGAAGTCTGTGGCATCCTCTTGATTCTTCTAAGCCTCGTCGGTTAGCATAACAAAGGTCTCAGATTCTGTGGTTCGTCAGGACCTGCTCTCCTGGTGACCTCAGTTTGGATGAGTTCCCCACGTCTGTGCCCTGGCTTTGCTTCTGTCGGGGTCACCTGTATTGGCAAATTCATGAGGGCGTTGTCGTGGGACGAACGTGGCGGCGACCTCCGGAGGGAGGGAGGGAGCTCACTCACGCTGGCTAGGCGACCAGGCAACCCTCATCGTCAGGATGGGGCTAAAGAGCTGGAGTCTTGCTGGATCAGAACAGGCACCACTGAACACACATGGAAGTCACGGGGCAACGGTACAGAGTGGCCTCCAAGCAACTGGACATGGATTGCTCTCTGTGGATTGCCGCTGCCGGGGCTGTGGCGGGATGGGCCAGGGTGTGGGTGTGGATGTGGGCAGGAAATCGGAATGAAACGGCAGGGGATATAGCACGGAAGATGAGACAAAAACAAAACAAAACGAACAAAAAAAAAAGAAAAAAAAAAACAGAAGCAAACAAACAAAACCCAAGACGAAGAAACAAACAAAAACAACCTTCCACTGGGCAGGACCATGGTAAAACTACTGTTACGAATCGACAAGCAGGCCTAGGTGAGAAATAGTATCATTTCATGA
>JADBJO010012646.1:27500-40000 GCA_016801955.1 Conus betulinus | reverse complement strand
ACTACTTGTATTACCACTACTAGGCCTGCTATTTCTGCTACCAGTGCCACTGCTGCTGCTACTACTACTACAACTACTATTACATTTACTACTACTGCTGCTGCTTCTACTGCTACTACTATTACTATTACATTTACTACTACTGCTGCTGCTTCTACTACTACTACGGATACCACTACTACAACCACCACCACCACTACTACAACTAGTGTATTTCCACCACCACCACCACTACTACTACGATTACTACTACTACAACGAAGACGACGACGACGACGACGAATGCTGCTGCTGCTGCGGCGGCTACCACCACGACCACCACCATAATAACAGAAAATCGTATGTTGCTTTTGTTGATTTCAAGAAAGCCTTTGATTCTATTTCAAGGAAACTGTTATGGCCAATTCTTATCGAAAATGGCATATAGTTGGATGAGTATGTATGAAAAGGTGAATGCCAAAATAATGAGTGGGGCAAGGTTCGGTGATTTTATTATGTGTACGCAAGGGGATGTATGTAGTCCTGTTTTATTTTCCTTGTTTATGAATGAATTAGCTCTCGAAATGATTGAAAAGGTTAGGCATGGTGTTACATTTAGTTTGATCGAGTAATTCATTTTGCTGTTTGCCGACGATATTGTGTTGTTATCTGAAACTGTGGTCGGTTCACAAACTCAGCTGTACTCTGCTGCACAAAGACTTGAGCTTAAGGTAAACATGGACAAAACAAGTGTTTTAGTTTTCCGTAAAGGTGGCTTTGGCCGCATGTGAGAGGTGGTTTTATGGTACATCAAAAAATATCAGTTGTAAACGCATGTAAGTAATTTGGGTTTTTATTTTTCCACGAACTTCAGCTTTACTTTTGCACGTGAAGACCTTGTGAACAGAGGCAAACGCACCGTTATGAGTGTGGTGAATGTTTTGTACAAGTTTGAAAACAGTTCAGCTGAGTTATTTTTCAAGTTGTTTGATGCACAAGTTCAGCCGATAGTTCAGTATGGAGCTGAGATTTGGGCGTAAGAAACAGGTCATGAAATTGAAAGAATTGCACTGTTTTGCCATGAAGCGATTTGTATGTGTGGAAAGACGTACCCCGGATGGTTTGGTGAACTTGGAAGATTTCCCATTTAGATCAATTTATACCTCAAAAGCGCTAAGTACTGGCTCAAACTGATACAGAGGCGTGGTGACAGACTACCTGCGTACAAGCGTACAAAGCGCTGTGATTTAGATGCAAGAAGTAAAGTTACTTCGGCAACGAATACTCGAAAATGTTTATGTAGTTTTGGTTTTTTCCTTTGTATGGCTAAATCAAGGAGTGGGTTGCGTCCCACCTTTTTCGACCTGTTTTAAGCAACGCATGATAGACTGTAGGTGGCAAGATTGGGATTGTCATATCCAAAACAGTGACAGATTCTCTATGTACAGACAATTTAAACTGAACTATTTAATAGAATCACACATTGGAATAGATATGAACAGTTGTATTAACTATGCTTTACCAAAGTTTAGATTAGGTGTCTCTGACGTAACAGTGCATAGTCAGATGTATACAAAAGATAACAGGTCTTTGCCTGTGCCCTATGAGCGGATCCAGTGTAGAGGATGAAGTCCACTTTGCTTTGTGTTGCCCAGCACCTAATGATTTAAGAGCAAAATACATCCCTGCCAAGCATGATAGCAGATCATCAATACATAGTTTAGTCTTACTTTTGCCGTCGAGAAATGAAGGTGTTATGAATATTTTTTTTTATATAACTGTGTATACGTCGTCGTTTAAACGGCGGAACACTATAATATGATGCTATTGTAATTCGTATGAACGCCAGGCATATGGCTTATATTGATTTTGTACACCGGAGTGTGTGAAAAGTTTTCATTTAGCTTTGCGTGTTTCCCCTTCAAAGTGGGCTTTGGCCGTTTTTGAATAAAATATCGTTATCGTTATCGTTACTACTAATACTACTACTACCAATGACTGCTGCTGCTGCTGCTGCTTTTACTGTTGCTACTTGTACTACCACCACCAGGCCTACTATTTCTGCTACCAGTGCCACTACTGCTGCTGCTGCTGCTGCTACTATTACTACTACTGCTGCAGCTGCAGCTTTCTACTTCTATCACTGCTACAACTACTACAACTGCCACCACCACCACCACCACAACAATACACAACTACTACTGCTGTATCACCACCACCCACCACCACCACTACTACCATTACTACTACTACTACTACTACTACAACGACGACGAATGCTGCTGCTGCTGCTGCTACCACCACCACACCACTATTACTATCATATTACCGCCACCACCACCACCACACCACCACCACCACCACCACTCCCTCTACTATTACTACCACTAGGACGACGACGCTATGACGACTGCTACCGCTGCTGAGATCGACACTGCTGCTATTACCACCACTACTGCCGCCACCTGACGGAATAAACACACGCCCAGTTCCAGACCAACCAGCGGACCGCCCTGTGCGGGCCAGCGCCAGCTGTGATCAGCCTACCTGCTGGTTACCGGGAAACTTCTCTTCTTCCTCACAGCACTTGAAGACCACGAGGACCGCCGCCTTCACTCAGTCACGCCAGCTTGCACTACATTTATAAATCCGGCACCGCCCCTCCCCTCCCCCCCCCCTCCCCCTCACGCCCTCCCCTTCCCATCCACGCTCCATGCCCCCCCCCCCCCCCCCCCCACCGTCCTCTCCCACCCTTCCCCTCTCCTTTCCTCTCCCCCATGCCAAGCCGCACTGCTCTGTGTTTTCGTGCTCCACCCCCCCCCCCCCACCCCCCTTTTTTTTTCAGTTTCTTTCCTGCTCCTCACCCCCTCCTCCTCCTCCTCACACTCTCTCCCCCCCCCCCCCGCCCCCATTTCCTCTCCCCTCCCCCCCTTCTCTTCCCCTCTCTCCTCTCTCGTTAAGTCGTCGACAGTGAGGCAGGTTTGGATGATGTAAACAAGTTGTCGGCAGGGTGTTCTGGTGGAGGTGATGCTCCAGCTTATCGGAGGACAGAATCAGTCAGGTGTCTGTCACATTAAATACGCAGCGACAACCAGCAACAAACGTAACAACAAGGGCAACAGCAACGACGACAATGACGACGACGACGACGACAGGAACGAAAAGCAACAACAAGCGGAACGACGGAAATATCAAGAAACGGACGACGACGAAGACAGCGACGACGACAACAACAACAACAACAGCAACAACAACAGCAACAAGCACGACGATGACGACGGCGACAACACCAATAACAACACAGTAACAACGACAACAATACCAACAAGAACAACAGCGATGGCAACAGGAACAGCACCAGCAAAAGCAAGCAAGTAGGCAAAACAAACAAACAAAAAATCCCAACAACAACAAGAAGGATGGTAGCGACAACAAGGACGACAGCAGTTGTGGTAGTGATAGAAAGTAGTAGAAGCAGCAGTAATATAGTATCATCATCATCATAATCATCATCATCATCATCGTCATCAGTAGTAGTAGTGGTAATAGCAGCAGTAGTGGTAGTAGCTGTAATAGTAGCGGTAGTTGTAATAGTAGTAGTAGCAGCAGCAGCAGCCCTGGTAACCGTAGAAGTGGTAGTAGCAGCAGTAGAAGCAACAACAGTTAAGGTGGGAGTCCCAGTAAAAGCAGTGTGACAGCAGCAGTACTTTTAATAGTAATAGTAGTAGTAGTAGTAAAAAGTAGTAGTAGTAGTAGTAGCAGCAGCAGCAGCAGAAGCAGCAGCAAGAGTAGTAGTAGTTGTGGTAGTGGTTGTAACGATAGTAGTAGTAGTCTAGTAGCTGTTTTTGCAATGATACTAGTGCAGTGAGTATCAACAGATTCAGCAGCAGCAACAGTAGCAGCAGCCGCAACATTAGGTGTAGTAATAACAGCAGCTGTAACAACTGCAGTAGTAGTAGTAGTAGTAGTAGTAGTAGTAGTAGTAGTCGCAGCAGCAGCAGCAGCACCACCAGCAGAAAAACAGCAGAGGTAGTAGTAGAAGTTAGTGAGCTGGGAACACACCTTGACAAACCTCGCAGGAACCACCAAGGCCACCGGTGCAGAACGACTTTGGTGCCGCAGACTAGTGGCTGTCATTCAGGCGAAGAAGAACAGGAAAAAGGACAGCCTTGACCTTCTTCTCCTGCCAACATCTGCAGCTGACGATGTGCCTCGTCAAATCATCTCCGCTCTCAGGTGAGGACCAGGTGCCTCATCACGTCATCTCCACTCTCACGTGAGGACCATATGCCTCATCATGTCATCTCCACGTCATCTCCACTCTCACGTGAGGACCATATGCCTCATCATATCATCACTCTCACGTGAGGACCCTATGCCTCATCATATCATCTCCACTCTCACGTGAGGACCCTATGCCTCATATCATCATCTCCACTCTCACGTGAGGACCATATGCCTCATCATATCATCTCCACTCTCACGTGAGGACCCTATGCCTCATCATATCATCTCCACTGTCACGTGAGGACCATATGCCTCATCATATCATCTCCACTCTCACGTGAGGACCCTATGCCTCATCATATCATCTCCACTCTCACGTGAGGACCCTATGCCTCATCATATCATCTCCACTCTCACGTGAGGACCCTGTGCCTCAACATATCATCTCCACTCTCAAGTGAGGACCAGGTGCCTCATCACGTCATCTCCACTCTCACGTGAGGACCAGGTGCCTCATCATGTCATCTCCACTCTCTGGTGAGGCCCATCCAGGCACTTGACTCTTCCTCTCATCTCTCTCTGGCGGTGGTCGCAAAGAAGAAACAGTTTTATGCCAGTGCACACTGGCCATTCGTTTTTAACTCATTCAGGTCCTTTAAAGAGTGAAGAAGCTCCACGTTGCATCCCATATGATGAACGTCTCAGTATTAGACACATTCTACTTGAATGCTGGAAGCTATCTGATGTCAGACAGAAACACTTCACGGCAGGCTCAATGAAAACCCTGTTCCGGGATGTTCCCCAGGATTGGACTTTTTTTTTTTTTTAAGTTTTTGAAAGAAAATCGGTGTTGTCAAGATCTGATTTTAACTTGAGTGTGGCAGACTCTTCTTTTTGTGGGTCTTTTGATGTAAAGAAATAACTGGTACTGAGTACTAACTTTGCATCTTAATTCCCTCACTTAGTTCTGCTATTTTGTTTTCATGGTGTTTCATCCCTGATATGGCTTTAGTGGTCGGCAGGGCTTAAAGGCAGCAGCAGTAGGAACAGCAGCAGCAACACCAGCTGCGGTGGAGTGAGTGATTGTGGAAAAAGTATAGTAGTAGTCGTACTTTCATTCTACGACTTTCCACCAAACTTTGCGATATCAGACGAAAGTGTCGTAGAAGTCATGTCATGTTCATTATAGACCAGTCGACCAAGGAGGCCATATCATGGCCGCATGCAAGATAAATTCGAAGCCTTGTGCAAATTACAAGACCACGGGAGTAAAGGACAATGCCCCCCCCCCCCCCCCCTTCACCCGCAAGGAAAAAAAAAAAACCACCCACAAAAAAACAACAACAACAACAACAACAACAACAACAAACCCTCCTGGGTTTCAAAAGACGAATTTAATACGAAGCTTATCAACACAGACTTTAAGTCGATCATAACGCAGCATGGTGATTCCCTTTTGAAAAATTGACATTTGTCAGAACATTGAGATAAATGCCTTCATGGAATCCGCGGTAAAATGACTGTGCTTGTCGTCGTATGCGACCCAACACTCAATAACGAAACAAAACAAAACAAAAACAGATGTTTAATGCTGCGTTGTTTACCGCGCAGCGTGTACCACGGGCCCTTTCCACCATTTTAAAGGTGAAAGGTTAAAAAAAGGCGAAGGCGTAACTCTCATAACCTTGTGGCTGTAGGGGCAGCGAAGTTCTACAGGCTCATCCTGTCCTGGGCACGGCTTTATGAAAGACGGAGCCCATCACCCCCCTCCGCCATCTCACCCTTGCCTGTCGTGAATCAGACACCCTTCTACGGCTGAGGGGATAGAGGCGGGGGGGTTATCAAGCCGTATAATCCGGCTCTACGAGAAGTTCAACCCCCACGACTATCAAGTCTCTAGTGAAATGTTCTCACTGTTAAACCTCGGCCCTTAAAAGGTAAGAATATTTAAAATGGGTGTGACAAGTATGTAACCAGTCCCAAACAATTATTTCAATGATCTGTGGGAAGACAGTAAGAAATTACCTTATTTTTAGTTCATGGTCAGAGTGTGTGTTCCATAACTCTCACCAAAGGTTCCAGAGTCTATGGATTCTTTTTACCAAAGGTTCCAGATCTATGGATTCTTTTTGGGACAGAAGTCGGAGTGAGAATGGACGTTTTTGACAATTTTGGGCTTGTGGCATTCATAGCAGGTCGGTCGGCAGGTTGGTTGCTTCGCACGCCAACGTAGCCCGGAATCCAAGCGAGAACGACCGTGTTTGAGAGAGGTGCACAGTCCATAAAATTCCAAGAGCTCAAGATGATGCATGTTACGGATAGCTGTGGTCTCGAAGCTAAAAAGGAAACAGGAATCAATCACAAAGGTTTCATGTTGGGGTTGAAGCACACACACACACACACACACACACACACACACACACACACACACACACGCACACGGATGCGCGCGCGCGCGCGTACACACACACACACACACACACACACACACACACACACACACACACACACACACACACACACCCCCCCCTTTGAGATAAAAAACAGTTTAGTGGATGAGATGCAGTTCTCAGAAAGAATGTTTTGCTAGTAGATGGTCGTAGTGGTAGCGTTAGCGTTAGCGATACGATAGTAAGAAGAAGAAGAAGAAGAAGAAGAAGAAGAGAAAGAAAGGGAAAGAAAGAAAGAAAGAAAGAAAGAAAGAAAGAAAAAAGAAAAAAGAAGAAGAAAGAAAAGAAAAGAAGGCATTTTTTCTTCCACATAGGAAGTTATGTTTTTTACCTGCATCTGTCTCTGATCTGGATCTCACTGCAACTACAATGCTGATTTTAATGAAATTTGGTGGAAAAAAATATTTTTGGCCCAACAACGAAGCTAAGAAATTTTGGAACAGATCCGTACAGTGAATCCGGTTTCAAACAGCAAATCCGAAATCGTTTCAGCAAAAAATCATTATATACGCGGGAAAGTAACTTCTTCACGCCATACCAGCAATTGCCTCCCTTGGCGGGTAAAATTGCGTCTAGAATCTGTTCACATTATTGGTAGGATGATAACAGTTTTCGCCGAACATGATGGCCTTGAAGTCATCGTTAGCAATTGATAACTATGTATGTACGAAGTTGTATATGTCAATGGGATGTTAAAACTTTCTGGTGAAATTGATGTTGATATTTTGTGTTCTCTAAATTCATACATACATACAACAGAAAGAACTGCTTTTTAAGAACTTCATCCTCTGGTGGGTAAGACAATTTTGTTTGCACTCCTGATCTCATTCAAAGGACAATCCCAGACTAGTTTGACTTGGTGGCTGTCTGCGCTCTCCCTATGCCCTTTTAGCTAAAGATTACAACAATAACGACAAAAAAAATGCCATTTTAGCTAAAGATTACAACAACAACGACAGAAAAAAAAAAAAAAAAAAAAAAAAAAAAAAAAACAAAACCCGTAACAAGATCATGAAGGATTATATCCGGCTTAGTGAATGACGCCATCCTTTGATTTTCCTCGTGAGGCTATTTGATAGACACGCGTGGAGTGCCCTGATTCAAACATAATTCATGACCACACCCACTCAGTCCCAAGCCGAACCTGGACTCTGTTGCTGTCAGAAGCTGGGGTGGGGATGGGGGTGGTGGGGGAAGGGGGGGGGGGGGTCGGGGGGGGGGGGGGGGCAGGAGGCTGTCAGCGTTATTGCTTTCCCCTTATTCCCAGCGGATGACAAATGACCAGCTATGAAAAGCTGTAGTCGTGTAAACAAATTGTGAATGCTAACAACACACTGCCGATAGTCCATACAGGACACTTCGGAGGAGGTGGGAAGGTGGAGGGGATGGGGGAGGGGGGGGGGGATGGGGGGGGGGGGGGGGAGGCGGGTGGGCGGGGGGTAAGGGGGATGAGGGAGAGGGGTGTGAGAGGGGGAGCAGGGAGTGTGTGTGTGTGTGTGTGTGTGTGTGTGTGTGTGTGTGTGTGTGTGTGTGTGTGTGTGTGTGTGTGTGTGTGTGTGTGTGTGTGTGTGTGTGTGTGTGTGTGTGTGTGTGTGTGTGTGTGTGTGTGTGTGTGTGTGTGTGTGTGTGTGTGTGTTTGCGTACGTGCGTGCGTGTGCACGCGCGGGCGTGTGTGTGTGTGTGTGTGTGTGTGTGTGTGTGTGTGTGTGTGTGTGTGTGTGTGTGTGTGTGTGTGTGTGTGTGTGTGTGAGTGTGCGCGTGCGTGTCAGTATCATATCTTTTGAAAATTACCCTTTTAAATCCCCCCCCCCCTTCCCCCTGTTTTTGTTGCTACTTGTTCGTGAATTTTCCCTTGCTGTCAGTTCTTTATTTCTGCCTGCCTGTCTTCTCGTGGCCTTACACCTGTAAATACACTGCAGAGGTGATAAATCTTTTCACCTTTGTTTTTTTTTTTTTTTTTTTTTTTTTGTGGCATCCACTCGTGGGGTTTAATATTTCTATCTGCGTCCGTTGGTTGTCGGATTCCTGATTTGTCTCTCAATGAGATTTTGCCCGAACTCCTGAACACAATGGCAGCACATTTCGTGCGCTGGACGACTGTAACACACGGACGAATCCACGAAATCTTCATACGGATCTATGATGAAGATCCCGATGAAAAGGTGGGTACAGAATCGTTCAGCGAGATTGACTTACTTGACTTAGTCTACGAAATCCCTGGGGGAACATAGGACCGCAACCACACTCTCTTCCAGCGGACACGGTTTCGGGAGGGAGAAATACGATGTTGACTAGACCTGGTGGAAATACCAACTGTGGATGGATCAAGTATGTTTTCGGTGAACTTTTGGTTCCGATCTAGAATATGTTTAACAAGATCATCACAAATTTTTAACTGACAGAGACATTCTGAAATTACTGGCACCGACTAAAAACCTGTCTACGAAGTAGTGTCGTTTCATGGAACATTAAACCTTTCCACTGGCACACGCACTGGCTTTTTTTTTTCTTAGGCCCTATTAAAATCAAAGTGCAAAGGAAGTAGCTCTCGGAGCCGGTGCCAACCATTACTTCCCTTTGCAGGGAAAATGCCTTCACCAATGAAACTGACTCAAAGGGCGACTCCAGGATCCCTTGGACTTTGGTAGAGATCTCCGTTCTCTGCTTTTCCCCCCCTCTGTCCTCTTTAACCAGAGCAAGTCTAATGGCTGAAACCCAGAAGAACCATGCTATGGACCCCTGCAGTTGGCTCGGCCATAAAGCACATGAACTGAACTGGCCGACCACCAGGGGCCACACCCCAGTTGTCATCATCGACAACAACTCATCGCGGATGATCCATATCAGCACTCCTTCAACAGCGAACAACAGGGATGTTTGGAAAAATCCGTTGTTTGCTTAGTATCTTTTGTAACGTCAATGCGTGCACAGGTTGACCGACGAACTGAGAAAGCTCTTTGGCGGGGTCCAAGGGGTATCCGAAGAGGGACCACTTTTGGCAATTGACACATTGACTCGAAACAGGCTCTTGGAGGGGTGGGGGAGGGGATAGAGAGAGAAATCCGAAAGGAGGTCATTTCTGGCAGTTGGCACAATGACTAAAAGAGGCTCTTGGAGGGGTGGGGGTGGGGGGGGAAGAAGAAGAAACAGCAGGTCATTTTTTGGCAGTTGACACAATGACTAAGAGAGGCCAATGGAGGAGTGGGGGTGGTGGGGGGGGGTGGGTGGGGGGGGGGGGGGGGGGGGGGGGGGTGAACCAAAAAGAGGTCATGTTTAGCGATTTGACATGTACCGCACGCAAACCTCAAGGACTCTCTCCCTGACATGCACCTCTGCACGTTTGATACGGAGGACATTTCCAACGCGGTCTTTCTTCCAGTCACAAAAACAATTACAGAGTTAGAAGCAATTTCTTCTTCATTAAAAGACAATGGATGACTAATCAAGGTCAGTCAGTCAGTTCCCTGACCTGCTGGGGTCGTTTGGGGGGGGGGACGTGATGAGGCAGCCGCCGCCGTTCTCTCCAGGCTCTTCTGTTGGTGGCTGTCTTGAGGAGATCTGGCATGGTCATTTTGGTCCAGTCCTTTATATTATCGGACCAGCTCTTTCTCTGCCGTCCTCGTGTGTGCGCCCTCCTTCAACGGTGCCTTGAAGGATGGTTTTGGAGAGGGTGTTGTGACGAATGACATGGCCAAACCATGCTATCTTCCGTCGTTTGACGGTTGCCAGAAGTGGACTAATCAAGGTAAGAGAAATCAATCTAACGATGGGAAAGAAGCTGAACGAAAATGATAACAGAAGACAATCAACCGACGGGGGAAATTCTGAATTCGTCGTTTAAGCTTCTTTTCGTCTATAAATGATCTCCTCTTGCGTGTAGCTATACAGCCACTGGCAAACTGGCGAAGACGAAAATAAGTCTGTGGTTTGAGAGCAACCACATTTCTAACAGTTTCTGGATTAAAGTCAGCTGTGTGTTTAAAGGGCTGCACGTGAATAACAAGACGGAGTGGTTTTCAGCTATCGTCCCCTGCCCTGACGTCAAAAATAGAGCCGTTACCCATTAGGTCTTTGTGGGAATTTGCTCTCTCTCTCTCTCTCTCTCTCTCTCTGCTCATAACCTGTCCTTCCATTCCCACTTTTTTCAGTCAAATCCGCTGAGTAATCTCTCCTCTCTCTCTCTCTCTCTCTCTCTCTCTCTCTCTCTCTCTCTCTAGTAATTTTGCGGATTCTTTACGATTCATTTTCAAGAGTTACGTAAATTTTCCTGGGATTAAGAAAAAAAAAAAAAAAAAAAACACACACACACACACAAAAAAACGAAAAGTTGCCGTGCATGCGCGCTTTCTCTCTCTCTCTCTCTCTCTCTCTCTCTCTCTCTCTCTCTCTCTCTCTCTCTCTCTCTCTCTCACACACACACGCACACTCTTGTAGCCCATATACCGTTTTCGTGCACCCAACTACATTATCATTCACAGCACTGACACAACACATGCGCACGAGACGTTTACACACCCTAGTCACATGAACTACACTACACAACCCAGGCAAGGAACTCACGCACACTTCCTGGTTGACGAGGCGCAGGATCACGACTGCTGAACTACAGCTGGAAACTGGATAGAAGACGGGCAGGGGCACGGAAACCGTGTGTGTCTCTCGTGACCACCAGAGTGCAGGTTTGTACCATCAGTATGATACCGATAAAGTCAAGCACCACACACACACACACACACTCACAGAGTATTCTAGCTGTCTTCTTTTGAGGCATGTGTGTTTCAGTACTAAGTTCTGCCTCTTTCCAATCATGCTGGGCAGAGGTCGAAGTGTGTATACTAGACACCTGTTGCACGTGAATCCTGCGTTGTCATCGTCAGTATTACGGCTTGCTTGCTAGCTGAACTGGCTTGGAAATACATAAAAATTCTGTGATTTTCTTGTGTAAGTCCTCAGGTGTAGCAGAGGAGGAGGAGGAGGAGGAGGAGGAGGAGGGGGGGGGGGGGGGGGGGGGGTCTCATGTGCACAGCTTCATCTTTGAGGTGTCATTGCAGTCAGCGAATCTGCCGTGTTGAAATAACACGTGAAACGTGAACAGTTCGTTCCGCGGTAAGCGAGCAGCACATAGTTTTTGTGCGATTTCCCCGTTGGCGTAGCTTCCACACGTTGCTCCAAATTGTGTGAGCTTCTTTGACACGTAAATATATCTCTCCTGAGACATTACTGTGTGATATTGTCATTTTTTTTTTAATTGTTTTTATTTGGAGCTAATGAAAATCGGAGCAATTTTGTGACTTCGTACGAGTGGTTTACCGTCACTTTAAGTCAGTGCAAACTGAAATTAGGAAGCGAACTCGGAAGATGACAGATTTCTGCTTTGAGTCCATGAGTGAGTGAAAACGAAAACGTACTTGACGATATCCGAAACTTTCTGTGCGACATCATCCCAAACTTTCTGTACGACATCCAAAACTTTTCAGTGGGACATCCGAAACTGTCAGTGCGACATCCAAAACTGTCAGTGCGACATCCGAAACTGTCAGTGCGACATCCGAAACTTTTTGTGCGACATCCGAAACTTTTGTGCGACATCCGAAACTGTCAGTGCGACATCCGAAACTGTCAGTGGGACATCCAAAACTGTCAGTGCGACATCGGAAACTGTCAGTGCGACATCGGAAACTGTCAGTGCGACATCCGAAACTTTTTGTGCGACATCCGAAACTTTTGTGCGACATCCGAAACTGTCAGTGCGACATCCAAAACTGTCAGTGCGACATCCGAAACTGTCAGTGCGACATCCGAAACTGTCAGTGCAACATCCGAAACTGTCAGTGCGACATCCAA
>JADBJO010012646.1:10000-25000 GCA_016801955.1 Conus betulinus | reverse complement strand
TCACGCACAAGCTTATGTAACATAATTGTTTGCAAAATTGTAATCGTTTCTATCTTTTGATTCAAACATGCGACACAAGAGAGTAAGTCTGTTTAATCACTGTTTCAATTGTGTGTGTGTGTGTGTGTGTGTGTGTGTGTGTGTGTGAGAGAGAGAGAGAGAGAGAGAGAGAGAGAGAGAGAGAGAGAGAGAGAGAGAGAGATTTTTTTGTTATTGACATTGACCTGTACAGCCTTTGTGTTAAAGGGGAAGAAGGTCATATTTGCAGCTCTAGGAAAGGGAGAAAATAAGTCTGGAATGAAACAGGTAAACTAAATAGCTAAGTAACTAATGCTGCGAACAATCAACGCGTTCAAAATAAAGTCATAGAAAAAATACAAAACGATTCATCTTGACAACAGATCAAACTCAAAGTGGAAGAAAAACAGGAAAGAGAGCATTTTCTCTCTCTCTCTCTCTCTCTCTCTCTCTCTCTCTCTCTCTCACACACACACACACACACACACACACACACAACTCTAAACTTGACTGATTTAATGAAAATATTATCGTATATGCTGATATTATACAAGGACATGTGCCCAGTGAAACACACAAACGCACGCACGAACGTGAAACACACACACACACACACACACACACACACACACACACACACACGCACGCACGCACGCACGCACACACACACACACACACACACACACACACACACACACACACACACACACACACACACACACACACACAAACACAAACGCGCGCACGTGCGCGCGCACAAAGAAGAAGAAGAAGAAGTTAATGAAAAACGAGAAAGTGACCATCGAACTGGTATCAACATCAGACACCAGTACAAAAGTCATTAAGATCGAGCCTTTTCTTTTCCCTAAAACTAACAGGTTCTGCGACGTACTTTGCAAATAAACGTATAACTTGAACATCGTCAGTGAATAACAAATCACCCTAAATTATAACGTTTCTCAACGATTACTTCGAAGAGCTGAGACTTCGACCTAACGTGTTCATATGCTGTACAATCAAATTGATACTAAATGTTCTTCGTCTTCTTTTACTTCATTTGTATACATCAGGTAAAAAAAAACTTCTACAGTTCTTTCCAAATCAAGCCCTCTTGTTAGCTGTCAAACCCCGAGTTCTACTTCTGAATCTAGCCCGCGAACCTCTCTGCCATTTGTCGGTGACGTTATTTGGGAACTTTTTGGGGCTTCAAAATAGTTTTAAAGGAATGGAACAAGAGTCCCCCCCCCCCCCCCCCCCTTCCATCTTTGCATGCCAGTGTGTGTGTGTGTGTGTGTGTGTGTGTACACGCATGCCTACCTGCATGTGCTTTTTTGCAATACGATTCCCGACCAACACCTGCATAGAGATGTCGCCACATGGCAAAAGCTGCAAATGTGTGAACGAGCTCAGTAATGCTTCAATGTTGCGCAGCAGCCGATTGTGGTCGGTCGTAGTGAGTGCTTTATGCGTTGTTAACAGATGCGATAAATGATGTCTATAATCATTCAGTTAATTTGATCAAGATCAGACCACATGATGCGTATTCTACCAAGCGGCGATGCAAATACAATTAAAGGTACAAAGACGACAGCAAAACAGAGCCAAGCAAAACCAGACATCAACATCCATTTCAAAACCTCAGTAAATTTTAAAAAGACTTCACCACAGCAGCAATCACAACAGTCTTGTTGTTTTAACAACAACACAACAACAGCAGATCTTTATACAGACTACCCAGGAACACGTTGTACATTTTACGCCATGGATGCCGTCCTGAAGACGTCACATAATAACAACACGTCATGTGTTCCATCGCAGGTGTTGATGACGCACATTTGGCATATGTTAGCGGTAATAATAGTCTACATAAGCTTTCAGTCCGGGATAGCAGAAATTGGCAGACAGGCACGAGTGCAGACAGACGCTAAGGTTGGGTTGAAAGATGTTGTCAAACAGTTGGAATAGAGGTGGGAGACAGGTATATGAGGAAAGTGTGTGTGTGTGGACGACGGGGGGTGGGGACGGGGGCGGGGGATGGGTGAGGGTGTGTGGGGGTTCTCGGCTGAGGAAAGGAAGAAGAAACGGGAAGAATATCAAGAAGGATAAATCCGTTTTTCGCCAGACTCATATAGAAGCAGTTTTTTTTTTTTTTTCTTCCGCGGATGCTCGTGCGAATGAATCACAGAGAGCACAGCTGATGTCAAGGTCAGGGCCTTAGATGGAAACACTGCCAGGAGACAATACTCAACAAGGAAAAAGGTAGGATAGAGAGAAGTGAAGAAGAAAGGGGGGGGGGGGGGGGGGGGGGGGGGGGGGGGGAGAGATCAGGAAGCTGTTTTGAAAGCTATTTTTAAAAGTCCCTATTTTCTGTCATTATCTGTGAAGAAGGCGTGTATGTTTCCTCAGTAACTCGATGTTGTTGCAGTACAGAAATAGAAGTCGCCAGCTTATTAGAAGATTGACAAAATGGGGGAAAGAAAAAAGGTGAGGGTGGGGGAGAGGGGAAGGAGGTAGGGGCGGGGGTGGGGATGGTAAGGGGAATAGCGGTGGGCGCTGGGTAAAGCTTGGAATGGCAGGAAAGGAAGGGGGGAGGGGGGAGGCGGGAAGGGCGGAGCGGAGGGAGAGGGAGGATGAAAGCGTTACCATAGGTTGCAGAGCTCCAGTTTAAACATGCGCCGCTTTGAGACAGGGTTAAAAAAAAAAAATCCTTGGTACATGCCACTCTTACCAAAGAACGCACTGAAGATAACAGACTGATCGGAAAAAAGAGAAAAAGGGAAGGAAGGGAAAATTACCAACAAACAACAACAACAACAAAAAAAAAAACACACACAAAGAAAAAAAGTAAAACCGTGAATCCAAATGTAAAAATAGCCGCAAAGCGAACCGGCATCCACCCTCTCTCTCTCTCTCTCTCTCTCTCTCTCTCTCTCTCTCTCTTTAAGGTTTGATCTTTCCTAATGTCTGTGCCGTCATGTTGGTCTATGTATATGTGTGGGTAAATACAAGTGTTTGTGTACATGCGTATGGCTACATATATTTTGATGTAATGTGATGTGTTTTAATATCAAATGATGTATGATATAATTACTCACTGTGCATATATATATATATATATATATATATATATATATATATATATAGATATAGATATATATATATACGCATTCGTGTGTGTCTGTATGTATGCATGTAAATTGTTATGTGATTTCATTCAAAGTGATTAAAAAATGTTTATTAAAAAAAAACAAACAAACAAACAACAAACAAACAACAAACAAACAAAAAAACAAACAAACAAACAAACGAAAAACAGATGATCGGAGTAAACAGTCCCAATTCCCCTCACGTCACGGGCCTGGTGAGCTCAGGCAAACAGAGAGTGGCAGGTCCCTGTCTGTTCCCCTGTGTTCCCCTCCCAGCCTTGGACTTTCATCTCTCTCTGTAGTGTTCATCCGTCATTTATGTGCCACCTAGACAATCGCCTCTCTTCACGTGCTTATCTATCCGTCCATCCATCCATCCATCTATCTGTCTATCTATCTATTTGTCTGTCTGTCTGTCTTTCTATCTATCTATCTATCTATCTATCTGTCGGTCTGTCTGTCTGTCTGTCTGTCTATCTGTCCATCCATCCATCTACCTACCTGTCTGTCTGTCTATCTGTCTGTCTGTCTGTCTGTCCGTCCGTCCGTCCGTCCATCCTATCTATCTATCTATCTATCTATCTATCCATCTGTCTGTCTGTCTGTCTGTCTGTCTGTCTGTCTGTCTATCCATCCGTCCGTCGTCCGTCCGTCCGTCCGTCTGTCTGTCTGTCTGTCTTTCCGTCCGTCTGTCCGTCCGTCCATCCGTCTATCTATCTATCTGTCTGTCTGTCTGTCTGTCTATCTATCCATTTATCTATCCATCCATCCACCATATGACTCGTGAGTTTTTTAACGTGGTGACAGCCCTGATATGGCCCCTTGTGGTCGGCTGGGCTATAAACAACATTACCTTACCTTACTATCCATCCATCCATCTATCTGTCTCTCTGACTGTCTGTTTATCTATCTATCCATCTATCAATCAATCAATCTGTCTATCCGCCTGTCTGTCTTTCTAACTATCTTTCTGCCTGTCTGTCTATCAATCTGTCTATCTATCTATCTGTCTGTCTATCTGCCTGACTGTCTCTCTCTCTGTCTATCTTTCTGTCTGTCTGCCTGTCTGTCTGTCTGTCTATCTGCTTGTCTACCTATCTACCTATCTGTCTAACTATCTATCTATCTGTCTGTCTATCAGTCAGTCTGTCTGTCTGCACTTGTTCATGATGTACAGTGTCAGCTGTTTTACCTGTTCCACTCCTCCTCCGTACCTTCTCCTCCCTCCTCTCCCCCTTCTAACCCCCCCCCCCTCCCCCCCTTCCTCTTCCCCTTCTCACAGCAATTGTTTGGCAAGAGGTCTGATAATCATTTCGCGAAGTCTAGTTTCAAATGTTGACATTGAATTGTGACGTTCTTGCTTTGAAAATCGAATAATACAAATGTCTGGCACAAAGGTGATTCACACTTGGCATGCGCAATACGCTAATGAATAATCATTGCCCATTTGGAGAAGATGAGATGAAAAGTGTTGATTTCTATGAAGAGCATGATAACCGATACACGACAGACACATTGCACGCATTACAGGCATACAGTTGACAACAAAGTTCTACACATATGACGTCATTATGATATCAATGGTACACGTCATTTTAGCAAAGCCTCTTTGGTGAAAGTTCATGGAAATTGAAGGAGCCCGATCAAAAATGGAACAATTTTTTTTCTTTTTTTCGGGGGGGAGGGGGGGGGGGGGGGGGGGGGGGGGGTCAGTATACATGTATTTTTGTGTTATCGTGTTTACGACTAGCTAATTCACTAACTAACTAATTCTGTAACTAACTAACTGACAGACTGATTGACTGACGAACCAGCCCGACAACCAACCAACTAACCAGCCAACCAACCAACCAACCAAACCACCAAATACCAACCAACCCAACCAAACACACCCGACCAACCAACTAACTAACTAACTAACCACCAACCAGCCAACCAACCAACCTTAATGTGAGCTTAGAACTTATATTAAGCAGCACACTAATTCACTGTTGAAGTTATTTTGTCAGTCAGATGGTGACCAACTTTTCCCGTATTTAGTGTCACTGTTGTCTGTTTCAGACACTGCCACTCCTTTTTCTCCTACACACTCATGCTGTTCTCTCTCTCTCTCTCTCTCTCTCTCTCTCTCTCTCTCTCTCTCTCTCTCTCTCGTTAAACTTCCAGGTTTTGCAATGTTTTTTTTGCTTCTTTTCTTTGTGTTTTCCCCAGGGCTGGGTGGAAAAAAAGCATGTACACTTTGCTTATCTCATTACCCTGGTAAAATAACTTTTCATTCGTTCGTTCGTTCGTTCGTTCGTTAAAAAGGGGCTCAATTCGCTATGTATGCAAATTATGTATCCTCAACAGATTATTGTCTTGTGACTTGATTGTCCTTGTTCTTGGCTGACTCATTAGAAATTATATTCTAAAAAATTGCTGTGTTTCAGGCATCCGTCGTCGTCTTTTTTTCCCTTTCTTCTTCTTCTTCTTCTCCTCCTCTCTTTTTTTTAATGTAAGTTTCTTGCTGAAGTCACACCGATTGGGCCGTGGCCCCTTTTGACCAGTGAGAAGGGTTCTCTGGGACACACGCCTCGATTGGCGACTGTCAGCTCACGCACAGTTGTGTGCGAGTTGCACGAGGCCAGGCACTCTGTACACCCCATCTGTCTCCTTTGACTGGTCCAGCGGGTCAGGGTGAGTGTTGTCTGTGTGGGGGTATATCTTGCAGAATTGGATAAAAACGTGAAATTCCACATCATTTTGTATTTGGGGGAGCATTTTGCTCCAAATCAAAAAAAAAAAAAATGTGAATTACAAAACAAGAAAAGAAAAAAAAAAATGAAAAAAGAGGAGAAAACAAACAAACAAAAACCCACATCTTTTAGAATTTTTTTTTTCTTACAGACCGATCCTGACTCTCTATTCCTCCGATCTTCGGGAATTAAGCAGAAAAGTAATAACAGTGATGATAATAATAATAAGAAGAAGAACACAAATTATAATAATGAATATAATAGTAACAGAAGTAAGAATGATCATGATAATGATAGTAATGATAATAATGTTAATGATAATAATAATGATAATGATAAGAAGGATGATGGTTATTATGAAGATGATGATGATGACCCTAACAGTAATAACAACAACAAAAATAATGATACAGTTGTGATAATAAGAATAACGATAACAATGATAACAACAACAACAACAACAATGATTATGATTATGATGATGATATGATAATGATAATGACGACGAGGAACGTAGACAGGAGCTGTGAGTTTACATCCACAGCCTGTTGCCCTGCTGCCCGATTGGACATGTCATACATGGCATGCACCCCATTCTTCCCTGTGATGCCGGAGGATTCTCTCTCTCTCTCTCTCTCTCTCTCTCTCTCTCTCTCTCTCTCTCTCTCTCTCTAATTTTATTATGACGCATGTTTGATTGTGACATTTTTTTTAACACGCGTATTCAAGATAAACCGGGAGTACGTTGATATGCTTTGCATCTTTTTTTTTTTTTTTTTTTTCTCATCATTTTCGATTCCGACAGGCTTCTACTACGTTCATGTAGTCTGTTCTCAGACAGGAAGACTGAAAGTACACAGACAAGTTCCGTTCACTTGATGGAAGCATATGTGAGGGTTTCACTCGAATATCCTGACCAACACTGCAGGTGTCGGTATCTCTCGGGCCTGATCGGCGCCGGGATGTTATGAAAGGGAAGAACGATGCACAGCCCTGTACGGCTGCAACTCCGTAGCATCATCCTCATCCTTTGATCAGTGTTAAGACACTCAAAAACTGTGAGGTTCTTCCAGCCTCCTCTTGCTTCGACGTCAGTGTCGATTTCCTCTCCACCACGTCTGCTTTAGTCGCTAAAGTCACCGGCATCAGCATGTTCTTGGGAACTGTCGTCGGACGGATGTTGTGACCCGTCCAGAAGGGGGGGGGGGGGGGGGGGGGGGGGGGGGGGGGGACGCTTATTCTCGCTAGCTCCACGACTTAGCAATTTGATCGTCGTCAGCATTGACCTAGTGGGTTATGTCCTGCGTACGTTGGATCAGAACAGGCGCCACTGAACACCACCACAAGGACTCGGCAGCAGAGCAGCGTCTTCTACGCTGGGTTGCCTCGCCACGACTTTGCTACGGACTGTAGCCTGCAGACTGCCGATGCGGGAACCTTGACCAGATAAAGATGAGCTGTGTGTAGGAAGACAGAATGAGTGGCGTAAGGGGGGAGGGGGGGGGGGGGGGTCGCGGGGAGGGCACGGATTCCGGTAAGACCGCGGAAAACAAACAAACAAACAAACAAACAATGTATCTTCTAAGAGTCACAGACCCTATAAAACGCCACAAAAGACATGTAGAATTCACTACAATTATCCATTATGATTAAACATTTAAATTTTTTCTTACAAGAGCAGCTTCTGCGACGCTTGTGGCCGGCAATTAGTGTAACTTCTTCTTCAGGGGATAGCAAGTGATTCCAATTACGTGGTTTTGCAACTTCTGCTTCGGGAAGTTGATTTCGCACGAATGTCTTAGTGAAAGGCTGACTTCACAGTGGAAATGAAAAAGATCTTCACACGTCGTCCGTCCGTACACATCATGCATACAACTCATCCCTGGTTCTTTCCACGTTCAAACATCTTTTTGTTAGCTTTCAGTCTTACAGTTCTACTACCAAACTGAGCTATGCGCCATTTATAAGTATCATCGAAATATCTTCTGGCTGCTAAACGCCTCTAAAGGAGTGTTTTCATGCGGAAGAGAGAGACTCAGGACTCGGTGACTCGTGACTTTAATGTGAGGCCATCAGCCGATTCACATGAGTGCGCAACAACAAGAAACAAATCAGTTTTATAAAATTAGAACAAAATTTACCTTGACCGCAACCAAACATTCTTCCATGACAGTATGTACATGCAGAATTCTATCTTAATTATACATTAATGCTTCTTGGTACGTTCTTCCTTATGAACATAATGTAAGTATATATATAATTATTTTTAAAAACTCATGATATGAATGCTGTTGATACTAGCATACAAAACACATGTTTTTCTATTTCATTTCCCTCATCGTATTATCGTTTACATATACAGTGAAGACCTTTCTGCACCTGCGTCGTATAATTCTCCATGCAACAACTGATCGTTGTCATAAATGTTTATAATGCAACCAGTCTATGAAGTATCGCTCTAAATATTTTAACAATTCAACATGTGTTCCACCACAAGCAATCTTGTCCTTTGACCCAAAATGTTAACATACAATTGTACAATAATTGAAAACTTTAGCTGGGCAGCAACTCAAAGAACCATCTATAATGAGGTATTGGCGTTCAAATCCGCACCAGCAAAATGTATCAATCGTAGTAATCCATAAATCATTTTCAAACATAAACATTACTTCCCCATACACCAACCCATCTACTCGCATAGGTTCCTAGTTGAAACCATTCAGCTTGTGTCTAATACATCGCTGTGTGAGACTAGGCCTGGATCAAAAGTCTGCTATTTTCTCTACAGTAGTCTGTTTCAGCTACCCTCATATAGCCTAACTTATTTTAATAATAAGCAATGGTCATGCGACCAGGCCCAGACAAACAGCCGCGCGGCCACCCGTCCGCTACCCAGGTAACCGCACGACACGGCAAACGACCCGCCCCAGAGTCTCATCCAGGCCCGAGCGCGCGCGCGCGCGCGAAAAGAGAGAGAGAGAGAGAGAGAGAGGGGGGGGGGGGGGGGGGGAGATTATTAGAATGTCCCAGTGTTGATACAGCTGTCAGGACAGCAGACTTCAACAAAGCAGATCGCATCTGACAGTAACAAGTTGACCTTAACTTCCTCCTCCTTCTTCTTCTTTTTCCTCCTCATTTTCTTCTTCTTCTTCTTCTTCTTCCTCCTCCTCCTTTTCTTCGTTTCTACAGTTTTACAAGTTTTTTTCCCCCCGTTAAGTGATAATAAGTTGGGTTAAAAGAAAAAGGAAATGAGAACTGGGAGTAGAAGGGGATGAACGGAGGATGGGAGGTAGGGGTGGATGAGATGAGGGAGCGGGAAGAGTGAGGGTAAGGGGGAGGTAACGAAGGTAGGGGGCGGAACCTGGAGTAAGTATGGGATACATATTATGTATGTGCGTGCGCATGCGTATGATTTGTGCGTGCGTTTTTCTTTCGTTTTCACGTTTGATCAAAACGTTTGACCGAAGAAACGTCAGCAATTTAAAATGACAAAGCATTACTTCAGGAAACAAGATTAACAAATGGAACAGCTTCAACAACAACAACAACAACGGCTTGTCACTTTCCCCCGTCCTCTAAGCGACCTTACTATCACCACCTACCAATGTCAAGAGCTGTGTGCGTGTGTGTGTGTGTGTGTGTCAGGTGGGCCTGTTGACTGTTAGCGGACGGATAGGACGAACTTTCCGAGAAATGAGAGCAGAGCAAGCCAAGACAAACCTTACCACGCTCATATCGCGCTCAAGTTCAAGGCATCAGCTCTGCTTACGACCACGACAGTTTGCGTTTCTTCGCAGGCTGGATAGAGTCGTTGGTATACATCGTCCCCGTTCAAGGCACGCCACGTCGCTTTAAACGTCGAACGTTAAACGTGAAACCCGAAGCGTTCATGAATCAGTCGTCTTCATCTCTGGGTCAAAGTTCGGGCGTAAAGGGGATTCTCACTTGCACGTCTAAGTTGCTGCTGACGGGAGTACAATGGTTTCAGGAGCAAAAAAAAAAAAAAAAAAAGTTCTTCTGCATTCAGCAGAACTGTTGTTTTGCATCGCTTAATCTACAGTTGCATGATAAGTATGACGTGAGAAGGGAAGCTCAAGGGGTACTCACCGGTTCATTGCTGATTTTGAGGAAAAGTCAGTTCCTTGTTAGCCAAGACATTTCCTTTGTGACAGTTTGACTATTCCAGTCACCACAGCTAGTTTATTGTTTCAATGCAGCATTTTGACTATTCCAGTCATCACAGATAAAACTAGCACGTGATTTCAATGCAACAGTTTGACTATTCTAGTTATCACACAGAAATTAGCACTTCGCGACTGTTAAATGCAACAGTTTCACTGTTCTAGTCGTCACAGAATTGACGATACTAGTCATCACAGATAAACTAGCACTTCACGTCTGTTAAATGCAACAGTTTACATTTTTCTGGGCCTCACAGATAAACTCAGCACTTCACGTCTGTTCAATGTTTACGTTCGTTCTTTCTAAACAGAGTTTAGATGGTGGATTCTGCAGGTGTAATCTCCAAACGGACGTTTCATGCCTTGTTGAAGGTGTGAACTCTTTCTGAACGGCCTTTCCGTTGTGGTGTTCATGTTGTCAGCTCTTTCTGAAATGAACTTTTAATGCTGACTTTAACGACGCAAACTCTTTCTCAAGACTTTAAAAGGTGGTACTAATGGGTGCATAACATTTTTTTTTTTTTTTTTCTAAATGGATTTTCAGTGCTGGTGTAATGTTGTTAAGTCCTTTATACATGATCGTGTAACTGGTGCAAAATCTTTGTAAATGGAATTCACGTGTGTCATTTTGCACTTTTGTACGTTCGTTATTTGAATTCAGTAAAAACACACAAAGAAGAAAGTAAGAAAAAATTATATATGATTTCCCTTGTATCTTTTTTTCATCCTCAAGCACAGCCTCAAACGTTTCCTTTCATATTGGTATTGTATGCTTGATTTTTGGCTGCTTACTTACTGACGGCTGTTTCTTCCTATACCCCACCCCCTGCCCTTCACTGCCGCCAGATTGTGATGCATTTCTCTCCCAAGAAGGTGAGACTATCACAGAATTTGCGGCGGCATCTACCCGAGGCGGACAATTTCAAACCAGGCAGCGTTGACTGATCTCTGTCACCCAGGAGCCGAAAGCAGACTCCAGACAGGCCTAGCAAAAGGCGCTGTTCAGAGGACAGCGTGTGATGATCCTCACCGGCTGCAGGCGAAGGTTTCAGAGTTACCGCACTTTGTCCGTCAGCTTTCAATCATGCGCAGTGTGGTCTCAAAACTTAGCGGATGTGCTGTAGCGTATATGTGGACCAGCCCACACACAGCGACACTTCCTTGATGAAACTGAAACTACTTCATCCCTGCCGTCTGTCAAGACCGTGTGCAGGAAAACCTGGACAAAAAAAAAAAAAGTCTGTTACTGATTTTCATGCAGCTTTAAAGCACCCCCAGATTGCCTTTTTACCTATTGACGAGCGTGCGCGGAAGTAAGGTTGGCTATTTGCATTCAGCTTGATGGTTCTCGATAGCTAAACGGAGAGAACTCGTGTTGAATGCAATCAGAGACGGCGAGATGACGTCATTAAACCAACGATAGCTAAGTGTTTAGGGAAGAGGAGGGAGGGGTTTAGGGGAGGGAGGGAGGTAGTTTACGCCTCTCGACACGTACTCTCAAAACTGTCATCTCCAGCTCACGATTGAGCGACCCGGATCACTGTGAGTGTCATAAAAGACGTCCCATTAAACATTCAGCCGAGTTCATCATACCAAGTACTGCTCGCGCAGTTCCTGTATCGCTTGAAGCATTTCTTGCCCTGTCCCCCGCCCTGGGTCAAGTATTTCCGAACATTGTCTGTTCCCTCGCCCTTCCCTATCCCGTTAAGAATTGCTTTTATTATTATTATTACTATTATTAGTATATATATTTTTTTGTTTAGAAAGTCTTTTGCTTATTCATTGACATAACGACGGAGGAACTATTCGTCTGCCCCGAAGTAGAGGTAACGGGAACAGTAGCGGGCCTTGGTTTCGCCCAATTCGCCTTTGTCAGACTCCGGGGGGGGGGGGGGGGGGGGGGGGGGGGGGGGGGGGGGGGGGGGGGGAGGGGGGGCAAGGACTTGTTCAGTGGGCTGGGCTGCCCTCTCGGGGTAAACACATATGCCTGTTTCTTGTTGAACGCTGTTCAGTGAGGTCGGCCTTGTGTCTGCACGTAGGCCTTTGCCTCCCCCCCCTCCCTCCCCCCCCCCCTCCCCCCCCCGGGCGAGTGACGAGCCACCGTGTGTGTGTTTCAAACTTGATGATTGGACACTATAACCTGTGAAGCGTGGTGAAAACAGACCGTCGACCTGTGAACAGGACCCAGAGGCAATCACATGGACAGGAAGAGGTGAATGCCTTCCACAGGCGCAGTAGAACTCCAGTTACCGCACACGGAGATACCACTCCTGTCTCACAGACTTCTGTGCCAGAGTTTGTTTATCTTGTTCACCCAGTTCTTCACTGTTTCCTGCACAGGTAGCCACAGTCCGCTACAACACGTCACTCTTAGGAGCATTCATCAGTGGTCAGCCCCAGTCCACTACAACGCGTGGTCACTCTTACAGCATTCAACAGTGGTCAGCCCCAGTCCACTACAACACGTGGTCACTCTTACAGCATTCATCAGTGGTCAGCCCCAGTCCACTACAACACGTGGTCACTCTTACAGCATTCAACAGTGGTCAGCCCCCAGTCCACTACAACACGTGGTCACTCTTACAGCATTCAACAGTGGTCAGCCCCAGTCCACTACAACACGTGGTCACTCTTACAGCATTCATCAGTGGTCAGCCCCAGTCCACTACAACACGTGGTCACTCTTACAGCATTCAACAGTGGTCAGCCCAACAGTCCACTACAACACGTGGTCACTCTTACAGCATTCATCAGTGGTCAGCTCCAGTCCACTACAACACGTTGTCACTCTTACAGGGTTCATCAGTGGTCAGCCCTAGTCCACTACAACACGTGGTCACTCTTACAGCATTCATCAGTCGTCAGCCCCAGTCCACTACAACACGTTGTCACTCTTACAGCATTCAACCATGGATTCCTTGGTATCTTAAATGTTTGACGGAACACTCCAGTTTGTAATGGGGAAAAAAAAAAAAAAAAACTCCAGACACAAGCATCATTGCATCATTGATGTCTTTTTTTTATACTACAGAAAATATGATGAACAAAATCTGGGTAGACAAGAGGAGTAAACATTGTATGTATTGTGATGGAAAGACGCTTGTTTTTTCTGTTAACACAAACATTTGTCTCATGTTCATGTGTGTGCCTGTTATTTTGATGCCTACACCCCAGTAAGAAGTTTTAAAGAAAAGGTAAATTAACCTGATACACGGCAACCCTGGCAACAGTGAAACACAGAATAGTAACGTAAGGAGGAACACTGAAATGCAGGAACAATTATACATAAGAGAAAGAAATAATGGGACGTCGATATATTGTAAATCTTCACGTTTAGTGACAAGTTTTCTGAAAAACAAAAAAAAAAAAAACAAAAAAAACAAAACAAAAAAAAAAAAAACCAAAAAAAAAAAAAAACTGCTCCGAGAAATAATTACACAGTACAGAGAAATAAAGTTTCAACTGCGTACTATGGATCGCTCTCTCTCTCTCTCTCTCTCTCTCTCTCTCTCTCTCTCTCTCTCTCTCTCTTAAAACAATGCTTTCTTGATGTCCTGGGTGCCGCACTTTTATAAAACAAACAGCAATAACCACAGCAGACGATAAAACATAACAATGAACACAAAAAACATAACAATGAACACAAACAGTCTTTCCATGTCTTTAGACCTCTGCGTCTTTTAAACAAAAGTTTCGCTGGTGGACAAATTTCACAGGTCAGAATACAACAATAGAATGATTTTATAGTACAGCTTGTGTCACGGTCCCTGACCTGCTAAAGCTGCCCACCAGCGAAAATTTAGAAATACACCGGTGTCTAAGACATGAAAAGTTTGTTGTATCTAACTATCTGCCTATCTATCTATCTATCTAAATAAATAACAGGACGAGACAAGCCATGCCAGAGCTCCCCACAGTAGGAGAAAGAAATTCAAATAGTCTACAAAACATCCTGATGCCTTCCATGCTTCCTCCACAAGAACCCTCCATTAACAACCCGGGAAGCCACCGATGTACCAGAAAACGCTGTGTCGTCTGTAAGGAGCATGTAGTAGAGACACGTCAGTTCACCAGTGATGTTAGTGGCGAGACATTCACCATTCGCCATGAGATGTCCTGCAGCACAAGAAACCTCGTGTACCTGCTCTGCTGCACCAAACGCAAGGGAGCTCAATACGTAGGAAACCCCGCAACCCGCTCAAACAACGCTTCTACTCACATAAGGTCCCACATCCAGAACAATACAGGCACCCACGTCACACATCATTTCAACATGTACAACCACTCACCTCAAGATATGCGTTGTATGCCAGCTGAAAAACAGTACATAGACAGTGACGTTCATAGAGACCTCAGAGAGAAATTCCGGATTCGTAAACTACAAACAAAGCATCCACGAGATCTAACACACATGATTAATCATTTGTTACACGTACTGAGTTCCCTTGGATTTCATAATGACTCAGTTTTTTTACCCTCTGGTACAGCTAACATAATTAAAACCCAAGAGAGAGAGAGAGTGTGTGTGTAAAAGGTGTGTGTCTGTGCGTAGTTATACTGGTGGGGATGGGGAGTGACAAATAATAACACATGATGGTGTGTTAGACTTGGCATCACTTGGTGATGACATTACTGTCATGACGCAAGTTTTCTTTTCTTTCAATCGACCTGATGATGTCACTCCACTTTTGACGTGATGACACAGTCTGTCGTCCTTGAAAAAGAGCAGCCGCTCGAAATATTGGATTATATTTGTTTACATTGCTTTTTTTTTTTTTTTTGCCTTTTCACTTCAATTCTCTCTCTCTCTCTCTCCCCTCTCTCCCTCTCTCTCGTCTCTCTCTCTCCTCTCTCTCTCTCTCTCTCTCTATGTATGTATGTATGTGCGTGCTTGTGTTCGCGCGCGCGCGCGCGCGCGCG
>JADBJO010012646.1:0-7500 GCA_016801955.1 Conus betulinus | reverse complement strand
TGTGTGTGTGTGTGTGTGTGTGTTCTGGGGCCTTTCAGATGGGCTGAGGCGGAGCGAACAAAGTCTTTATCTTCTCCTTGACCCTGACTTTCAATTCTGACCGTCACCAGCCTGTGGTGGACAGTCAAGGAGAGAGAGGAGAGAGAGAGAGAGAGAGAGAGAGAGAGAGAGAGAGAGAGAGAGATTATGACCAACTGTGTAATGTGATGTGTGTGTGTGTTGTGTGTGTGTGTGTGTGTGTGTTGTGTGGTGAGAGAGAGAGAGAGAGAGAGAGCGACACACACACACACACACACACACACACACACACCCAGAGGAGGGCGGGGGGGATGAGAGAGGAGGAGAGAGAGAGAGGAGAGAGAGAGAGAGAGAGAGAGGAGTAGAGAGAGATTATACCCAAATGCGTGTTTGTGTGTGTGTGTGTGCGTGCGTGTCGTCGTGTGTGTGTGGTGTGTGTGTGTGTGGGTGTGTGTGGTGTGTTGTGTGTGTGTACGAGAGAGGAGAGAGAGAGATAGAGAGGAGAGAGAGAGAGAGAGCGAGAGGAGAAGACGGGGGTGGGGGGAGTTGGGACTACATGAAGCAAAGCGCGTGTCGGTTGCTTGGGTTTTTGTGAGCATGGGTAATGACAATGGCACGCAAATCGGTTTCTTCTCTGGAAATTGGTTATTTCTGTTTGCCACCCTATAGGGGGCTTGCCACAGTGTTCTTGAAATGGGTGTTATTTTATAACGCACACACAGCATGCGCGTGTGCAAACACAACACGGACATGCACAGGGACCCCCCCGCCCCACCCCCTCACCCACCCACAGAGAGAGAGAGAGAGAGAGAGGACATACATGGAATACTTACGTAAAGAAGAAAACAGGCTCAAGAAATGTTGTGCGTCCGTGATATTGAAGTTTAAAAATGCAATTCTCTCTCCTTCTCTCGTTCTCCCTCCCCCCCCCCCTCCTCCCTCTCCCCTCTCTCTCTCCCTCTCTCTCTCTCTCTGATTGACTCTCTTGTTTCTGTCCATCGTCTGTCCTGCCCCTGTCCGCTGCCAATCTGCTTGCCTTATTTGTTCTGTTCGTCGTTCTCCTCTCTCTGTCTCTGTCTCTTGTTGTAATCCTAATCTCTCATCTCCCGCTCTCTCTCTCTCTCTCTCGTCTCTCTCTCTCCTCTCTCTCCTCTCTCTCCTCCTCTCCTCCTTTCGCGCACATGGTAATAATCTCTTCTCTCTCTCTCTATGTATCCTCTGTCTCTGTTGGTGTTAGCCTAATCTCTCTCTCTCTCTTCTTCCCTCGTACCCTCTCTCTCTCTCTCCCTCCCGTCCTTTCCCCCCACCCCTCTCTCTCTCTCCTCACTGTCTGTCTGCCTGTCTCTGAGTGACTCTGTCTTGTCTTTGTCCTTCTGTCTGTCCTGGTCAGCCAGTCCTGCTTGCCGTTTTCTCGTACGTCTCTCTCTCTCTCTCTTCCTCCTCTCTCTCCTCTCTCTCTCTCAGCTCTCTCTCTCTCTCTCTCGTCTCTCATCACGTCTCTCTCTCCTCTCACCCCTCAACCCTCTCTCTCTCTCGCCTCTCTCTCTCTCTCTCTGTACTTCGTAAAGTCAAAAAAGCGCCAAATGCCCCGTGTGTGTGTGCAGTGGCCATCCAGTGTATGAAGGAGGGCCATTGGGGGCTAATGGAGGAGAGAGTGTATATGAATATTGAGCACTTGTGCCCTGTCCAAACAAGACTGGGCATCTTATCCCCCACAAAACCGTTCTGCTGTCGCCACTGCAACACCACATCAAACAGGAGATAAGGTCGAACTGCTGGAGTAGTGCCCCTGTGTGACAGACATACGTGCATGCGTGTGAATTGTGTGTATGTGGTGTGTGTAGTGTGTGCCCGTGTGTGTAGATGTGTGTGTGTGTTTGTGTGTGTGGTGTGTGGTGTGTGTGTGTGTGTGTGGGTGTGTGTAGTGTGTGTGTGTGACTTGTGAATTGCAATGTATGTGTGTGGGGTGTGGTGTCTGTGTGTGTTGTGTGTGTGTTGTGTAGTGTGTGTGTGTAGTGTAGTGGGTGTGTGTGTTGTGTGTGTGTGTGTGTGTGTTGTGTGTGTGTGTGTGTGTGTGGGTGTGTGAAATTGTGTGCATGTATGTGTGTGGTGTTGTGTGTGTGTGTGTGTGTGTGTGGGTGGTGGGTGTGTAGTTGTTGTGGGTGTGTGTGTGTGTGTGTGTGTGTGTGTGTTTGTGTGTGTCTGTGTTGTGTGGGTAGTGTGTGTGTAGAGTGTGTATGTGTGTAGCTAGTGTTGTTAGTGTGTGTATTGTGTGTGTGTGGTGTGTGTGAGTGTGTGTGGAACGAGAGCGAAAAAGAGAGAGCTGCGATGAGACTCTGAGAGAGAGAAAACATCAGATGAGTACTCGCGCACTTAAGTTTGGGTGTGTCACGTGTGTGTTTGTGTGTGTGTGTTGTTTTGTGTGGTGTGTGTGGTTTGTGCGTTGGCGCGCCGCCTGCGCGCACATGCGCTTGCGAGCTCGCGCGTGGCCATGCGCGCCGCATGTGTGTGTGTAGAGAGCGAGAGCGAGCTAGCGAGCTCGCTCTAGATCGATCTCGACTTTGAGAGATTAGTCACATAGGGAGGATCGCTGAAGAGAGGATTCAAGCACATTCGCCCCCTAGGAGAGATGTGCGTTGAGAGACGAGAAGGAGGAGAGAGAGAGAGAGAGAGAGAGAGATAGAAGAGCGAGAGAGAGATCATTGGGTGCTCTGATACTGAAAATCAAATTTTGCCAAATGTAATGATGTAAAAAAAACATCCTGTCTGTCAGGCATGATTTTCCCCATTCTTGATACCACCCTCCTTCACCCCCCTCTCCTCTCCCTCAGCTCTCTCTCCTCTCCCCAGCTCTCCCACTCCTCATCTCTCCTCTCTCTCTCTCCTCTCTCTCTCATCGTCTCTCTCTCTCTGTCTCTCTCTCTCTCTCTCCTCTCTCATCTCTCTCTCTCTCTCTCTCTCTCTCTCTCATGTCTCTCGTGTTTTCTGTCTCGTGTTTTTGTTTGTTTGATTTGAGAATGTTTGCATGCATTATGTGAATTCAAATTGTTTGGGGTAATTTCTTTCTTTCCCCTTCTTTCTTTCTTTTTTCTGTCTCTTTCTTTCTTTCTTGATATACATACATGCATTTCCCTCATTCCTCCGCCCCCCCCCTTTTTTTTTGTAAATATATATGAATGCCCATATAAAAAAAGTAAAAAAAAAAAAAAAAAACAAAAACCGCAAATCACGCGCGGGGCGTTCGCCCATGTTAATACAATAATGACTGCATCTGGTGCAACCATCCATGAGAGATGAAAATAATAGCTGACCTTGAACCTCTTTACGAAGTCCCTAAGGGTGACGAACTCCATCTGGCAGACATGGACAGTCCACTCTTTGAACTGACTGGGTGTTACTCATCGACAATTCTGATGAAAATCGATATGCAAATGCTGTTTGCACATGCGTTTTAGTGAAAGTTGTCGCGTCGTTCTTTGTGAATTTTGAAAGGTGTCTGTGTTTGACCCGCACCATTTTTTTGTACGAATTTTGAAAGGTGTCTCCGAAACAACCCGCGCCGGTCTTCGTAAAGGCGACAATAACACATGCAAGCAAACACCCCCTGAGCGCGTTTTTCGTTTTCGACCTCTTAGGGTCTTTCTTCAGGCGGCGAGATAAACAACGCTCAGGGCAACGAAAACGAAGCCTCGAAGAACTCAGCCATCACCTCACCAACGCCCCCTCTTGCCCGAATATGACAAAGATAAGGGATTGCTCGTTCTTCATTTTCCTTGTCCTCAATTTTTTTCTTCTTGCCCGAAGGAGACCTAAGAGGTCGAAACGCGTCGTGTTTTGTGTTATCATTCCATTTTTTTTTTGTTTTTTTTTTTTTTTTTTTTTTATTTTTTTTTTTGTACATGTTGATTGGCGGAGTTTGTTTCAAATACCTTGTAGATTTGTTTCAGTTCCCCCCCCCCCCCCCCCGCACGTCACCCCACTTCGCAGTCAGCGTCTATTTTCCTACAGTGTTGTTTTGTTGTTGTGTGTTGTTGTTGTTTGTCGTACCCTGGCTAAAAGACTCCATGGGATCATCCGAACAGCTGAAGTACTTGAACACATATGGTACAAATACCATCAACTGGGTATGAGAATATTACGTCAATCACTAGACTCGAGTTTGGAGATTACACGGGAAGCTACAGCATGTGTTTGTTCGATCTCGACTTTGCCGTAGCCCCTCGTGATGGATTGAGTCATCAGTTGATATCGTGTTTCTCGTTAAACAGATAGTTGGGGTTAAGTGTTAATCATAATAAAATTGGATTTGTTCCCCCACCCCCCCCCCCCCCCAAGGAACAGATACTCAGTATCGCCCTTATTAGTTTGTTTATAACATCAGTTGAATGTTTGCTAATTTGGTGATTTTTCGTGTTCCAGCAGTTGTTTATTTGTTTGTTAAGATCCAGATGTTGTGCTGCTTCGAATAGAATACTCCAGCATGATTAAAAAAAAAATTTTCTATTCGCTTGACGAACTGGGTTTTGATGTGTTTATGTCTACAATCTTTTTTTTTTGTTGTTTTTGTTACTGGGGAAAAAAAATATTTTTTTTTGCCCTGATTGTTGTTAGACCATGTCGTTTTGCATTTGTAATACATTTCTTTTGAAGAGAAGCTGTTAGCAATTCACACTGCCTTGTGTGATTGAAATTGCTCACCAAAGAGAAGGTAATTCAGAACCGAATGGCCTGCCCCCTACCGGATAGGCTTTGTGTAAGAGGTGGCAATATAATTAATATTTTCCTTAACAAGAAAGCGTTTTTTTTTTTTCTCTTTTTTCTGTTGTCTGTCTGCTTGTCCGGTCTGCCCGTCTTTTTTCGGTCTGTCTGTCTGTCCGTTTTGTTCGCTGCTGTCTGTCTCTCTGTCTTCTCTCTCCTCTCGCCATTCTTCCCCGCTCTCCTTCCATCCTCGTTGCTCTCCCTCTCCTCTCTCGCTCCTCTCTCTCCCGCTCTCTCTCTCTCTCTCTCTCTCTCTGGTCTGTCTGTCTGCCCTGTTAGTTTGTGAATAAGCTTGTACTTGACAGAGAGAGTTTTTCAGTTTCGTTTTCAGCTTCAATCCAGGAGGCGTCCACTGCGTGCGGACTAGCCCATATACGCTACGCTACCACATCCGCTAAGTTTTGAGACCACACCACGCAATGATTTTAAGTTGATGGATACATGAATTAACAACTAAGATGAGAGAATTGAAGAAGAGGGTCTCGTGGCTACTACTCAGCGGATGTCTGAACTACGCATTAGCCCACCCCCAGCGCGCTGGTCAAGACCTTGAGTGCCTACCTACCATTTTTTTTTTTTTTTAATAAAAATGTGTGTAGTGAATGTACACGTGTGTGTGTGGGGATGTGTGGTGGCATGGGCCCATGTGTGTGCGTGGGCGCCTGCGTGTGTGTTTGTGTGTTTGTGTGTGTGTGTGTGTGTGTGGTGTGTGTGTGTGTGTCTGTGTGTGCGAGCGCGCGTATGTGTGTGTGTGTGGTGTGTGTGTGTGTGCGCGCGTATGTGTGGTGTGTGTTGCTGTGTGTGTGCGTGTATGCGTTGTGTGGTGTGTGTGTGTGTGTGTGTGTGGTGGTGTGTGTGTGTTGTGTGTGTGTGTGTGGAGAGCGAGAGAGAGAGAGCTCGCGAACGGACTATAGCGCATAAGTGTGCAGAGATAGAGCAGCAAAATAAGGAACACCCGACACACAGTGGTACGGTGAAAGTCTTCATGAAGAGAAGGCTGACACATCCACTAATCAGTCACCTGGAGGCTATGATTTGGTACAGTTGTTTCGTATCTCTTGTTATCAACACCCGAGAGAAAGAAAAAAAAGACCTAGCGGTAATACAAAGTCACTTGTGTCTCAAATATTCGTCGCTTCGAACATCTTGCTGTGTTTGTTTCGATTTTGGGGGTAAAGAGAATAAAGAGAGAGGAAGCGACATTTTCCTACACAAAAGGCAAAAGGGTATGTGTGGGCAAGTTGAGAATGACGCTTCTCTGAAGTGCCTGTCCTCACCCTGGTCGCCTAAATCTCCGCCCCCCCCAACCCCCCCCTCCCCCTCATCAAACCCCCTTCCCACCACCCCACCCTGTCAGTCTCGCCCCCCACAAATATGACAGTCGCAGTTCAGTTCAAAAGCATGGCAACACCGCAACTAATGATAACACAGAAGCCTTATAAGCCAAGATTGACTGCCCCCCCCCCCCCCCCCCCCCCCCACCCCTGCCCTCCACTGCCGGGAGACAGCGACACACACAGACACGCTGCCGGTCTGTAAGAGTTCGTGGGCGCGGTGTTCACACACATGGTCAGGAGGGCCCTCGCGGCCTGGTAGACCAGAGTGCGATGGGGGTGCGTCTGGTCGGTTGGGTGGGTGGGTGGGTGGGTGGAAAACGGGGGTGGGAGGTGGGATGGTGGGCGCGGAGCTGGTGGGTGGGTTGGGGGTGGGAGGGAGGACAAGTTGTAGAGAGTGAAGGTGTGTGTGTTTGTGTGTGTGCGCACAGCGCGTGGTGAGATAATGGTGTGTGTGTGTGTTGGTGTGTGTTGTGTGTGTGTGTGTGTGTGTGTGTGTGTGTGTAGGGTGGAGGGGGGGAGGAGGGGGGGGGGGGGAAGCGAATGGTGGGGCCAAAGGGGAAGTTGTAAATATAACTTAGAAGTCCTATGATATATCTTTAGCAACATATGAAATGATTATTTTCTTGACAACGATAACATTCCTTCGTGCATGTCCAGTTTTAATGCCATGGGTCATATCTTCGCAGCGACTTGATCTGGGTTTTTTTTTTTTTGTTCATAGCTGTCAGGTTGTTATTGTTGTTGTTGTGGTGTGGTGGGGGTGTGTGTGTGTGTGTGTGTGTGTGTGTGCGCGCACGCACGCACGCGCGTGCGTGTGGTTCGTGCGTGCGTGCGTGTGTGCGTGTGTGTGTGTGCGTGCGTGCGCGTTGTGCGTTGGTGCTTGTGCGTGCGTTGCGTGCGTGCGTGCGTGTGTGCGGCGCGCGCGGCGCCGCGCGCGCGTGTGTGTGTCGTGTTTGTGTTGCGTATCTAATATTGTGTTGTTGGACTTATTGTCGAAACAGCATGCGTATCCACAAAGTTATGATGACTGAAAACTCAGCAAATGTGACCGTTCATTGCTGTTTTTATACCTCACATGATGTATTCGGACATTTCTTACCTTTAAGTAAATGTCATTACTAAATGTCACCAGAGAGATAGAGACACAGAGAGATAGTAAGAAGAGAGAGAAAATATAAGAGAGAGAGAGTGGAGAGAAGAGAGAAGCGAGTACTTACAAAAAGGTTGTGTCCACAACCAATCATAGTCATTGTAGACAGTTTCCCACCAGTTTGTGGGTTGGGCTGTGACCACAGTTGTTCTGAACAACATCAAAGCGTTGGGATTCCTTTTCTTTATCGACGGAGAAATGAGAGATAACCCAGGTGCCGCAACCCCCCCCCCACAT
>JADBJO010012645.1:47500-56750 GCA_016801955.1 Conus betulinus | reverse complement strand
GTGTGTGTGTATGGGTGGGTGTTTGTGTGTGTCTGTGTGTGTATTGTGAGCGCGCGTGCGCGCGCCGTTTGTGTGTTTGTGTGTGGGGGATGTGTGTGTGGGTGTGGTCTAAAACGTGTGTGGTGTGTGTGTGTGTGTGTATGTGTGTGTATGTGTGTGTGGTGTGGTGTCGTGTGGGGTGTGTGTGGTGTGTGGTGTGTGTGGTGTCGGAGCGCGCGCGCGTGAGCAGTGTAATATATGTGGGTGTGACGCGGGTGTGTGTGTTGTGTGTGTTGTGTGTGTGTGTGTGTGTGTGTGTGTGTGGGGTGTTTTTTACTCCTCTGTTGTGCTGTGTGTTGTGCGTGTGTGTGTGTGTGTGTGTGTTGGTGTGGCGGTGTGTGTGTGTGTGAGAGAGACGAGAAGAGTGAGAGACGAGAGAGCGAGGAAGAGACCCATAAGGAGCATGAAGTGTGTGTAAATATCTTGATAATCATTCCCTAGCTCTCGGATAGAGGAGTCACGCAGGTAGGTAAGTTTGAAATGTAGATTTTTCTGTTCAGTGACAATGTACGACTAACTTTGTGGATAGAATTCCTTCCTGGCGGTACAAGACGAAACATGGGTTATTTACAGCCCAGTGATTGCACTTCATTCACACAGGAAACGAGTCCTGAATTGGGGGCAACAGACGGAAATTGTAGTCGTGCGCTGCTCTGTATTTTATTGGTTATCTCTATCCTCTCTCTCTCTCTCTCTCTCTCTCTCTTCCATCTCCTCTGAATGAAATGCATGTGAGAGTGTATGTGCCATACATGTATATGTGAATGTGTGTGTGTGTGTGTGTGTGTGTGTTGTGTGTGTGTGGTGGTGTGTGTGTGTGTGTGTGCAGGGGCGTAGTATCTGTGTGGTGTGTGTGTGTGTGTGTGTGTGTGTGTGTGTGTGTGTATGTGTGTGTGTGTGTTTGTGTGCCATGTGTGCGGTGTGCTGTGCTGTGCTGTGCTATGTGAGTGTGTCTGTGTGTGCGTGCGAGTGCGCGCGTGCGTGCGTGCGTGCGTACGTGTGTGTGTGTGTGTGTGTGTGTGTGTGTGGTGTGTGTGTGTGGTGTGCGTGTGTGGGGTGTGTAGTGTGTGTGTAGTGTGTGTGGTGTGTAGTGTGTGTGTGTGTGTGTGTGTCCATGGTGTGTGTGTGGTGCGCGTGTGTGTGTGTGCATGTGTGAGAGTGAGTAAGACAAAAGATATACAGAGACATTTTGAGGATAAAGGGCTGGAGATGGGGTATGTGGGTAAGGGAAGATAGAGTGGGCGAGAATAGGAATGTGAGGAAGAAACAGGAAGAAGGAAGAGAGGGCACAAAGGAAACAGAGATTGTGAAAAACAGGAAGAAGGAAGAGAGAGACACAAGGGGAAACCGAGATTAAACAAGAAAGTGAGTTTGCGTATGACCAAGAGAGAGAGAGGGGGGGAGAGAGACAGACAGACGGACAGACAGACAGACTGACAGACAGACAGAGACAGAAGGACAGAGAGAGAGAGAGAGAGTCAGAGACAGAGTCAGAGTCAGATAGTTTAATCATTTGAGGCCATAGCACCGTATGAGAGAGAGAGAGAGACAGACAGACAGACAGACAGACAGACAGACAAAAAGACACAGACAGAGAGACAGACAGACAGGCAGACAGACAGACAGAGAGACAGACAGACAGACAGACAGACAAAAAGACAGAGACAGAGAGACAGAGGGACAGAGAGAGAGAGATAGAGAAAGAGCCAGCCAGACAGCCAGATAGACAGACAGACGGAGAAGAATCAAGTGAAGTAGGGACACCACCTAACAGAATGTTAGATTTCATCCAGGCGCTGTCTAGCTCTTAGTCTGCCAATGGTAAACTGAAAGATGAAATTCCTCATATAGATGTGTCGATGAAATATATCTGAGACAGAGAGAGAGAGAGAGGTAGAAGAAAGAAGATCACGTCGCTTATGTTAACTCAAAAACTGTCAATTCCTTACTGACTAGCATCATGCTAATGAACAGAAAGTGAAGGAATTCGAACATCAAAATATATTCTGCATGGTTAAAGAACAAGCAGTCAACAACGAAAACTTCCAAGCCAGTTAGAAGGATATAACCACAATGCAAACATATGCCTTTTTTAAATGTTAATACTTAACAGCCAAAAATAACATCAGTGTGTGATGCTCTGTGTGTGTGTGCGTGTGTGTGTGTGGTGTGTGTGTGGTGTGTGTGTGTGTGTGTGTGTGTATGTGTGTGTGTGTGTGTGTGTGGTGTGTGTGTGTGTGCGCGCGCGCGCGCGCGCGCGTATATGTGTGTGTGGTGTGTGTGTGTGTGTGTGTGTGTGTGTGTGTGTGTGTGGTGTGTGTGTGTGCGTGTGTATTGTGTGTGTGTGTGCGTGCGTGCGTGGGTGTGCGTTGCGTGCGTGCGTGCGTGCGTGCGTTGCGTGGTGTGTGTGTGTGTGTGTGTGTGTGTGTGTGTGTGTGTGTGTGTGTGTGTGTGAAAATGGCTGAAAAGTGTTTTATCCTTCCTTTGTGTGTGTGTGCATTCTTTGCTTTGTTATTCTTGTTGTTGTTTTCTCTCTTTACGATTTTTTTTCTTTCTTCTGTCCCGATATTTATTATGGTTAGACTTTTTTTTTCATTTGCGAAATGCTGAAATCATTTGTACGGAAAACCGATGCAACACACTTAATTCAAACAACACATTTTAAGACGGGGATTAAGGTGCATGCTAATTTGTTTGTTTTTGTTTTCTTAATAAGATGAAGAAGAAATCTTGACTGCAGGACTTCAAAAATACGAGGGCAAAGGTTCAAAAACTGTTATCTACTTTTTTTTTTTTTTTTTTTTTGTTGGGGGGGGGGGGGGGGGAGGGGGGGATGTGTACTTCCTTACAAACGGTCCTTCAATTCAGAGTCTAATCCACAGGAATGAGAGAGGTAGGGGTAGGGAGTTGTCACAGAAGCTTGCACCCCCCCCCCACCCCCCCCCCCCCACCCCCACCCTCCCCCCCATCCCACCCCTCCCCTCCTCTTCCCCCCACCAATTAAATAAGCCTCCACGACTTGGTTGCCTTGAGTGGAGCACTGAACCGTAGGATCGAGAGAACAAGGCCTTACCCACTGGCCACTTGAGCCCCCCACATCCTGCGGACACATTTTTACTGCATCAGTGGTGGCAGCTTCTTAAACGAAAACTGTGTACAAACGGTGACGTAGATTCCCCGGCATCCCCATTGAAATGAAAGGCGGCGGAATCCACTGCCGCTAAATAAATTGGACATCCGATGAAAGCAACAAACAAATTTATAAAAAGAATTTTTTTTTTTAAAAAGGTACACCACTAACACTCCCCACCCTCCTTCTCCCCATATTTTAATTACTAGGGGAGAAAAAGCAAAGTAAATTAGCGATTATCAATAGTCCATCAAAAGATCGATTCAATTATCAACAACATCAATTACTTGATCAGTTGATACTTTACGAAAAAAAAAGGATATTCTGGTGAAAATTATAGATGTAATTGCGTTTGGTGGAACCATTTTGGATCATTGAAGATAACTCCAAACCAATCCTGTGCACGTTTGTCTCCCTGGATATTTGTGACTCGATGGTTCTTTCCACCACATATACTTCCTTGTGGTACAACTCCATTAACGATTCCATGGTACTCTTCATATCTGGTACAACCCTAGCAGAGATTGATGCCACTCCTGTTCACACACTAATCCCTGTAATTCCATCTGTCATGTACTCCAGCTGCTTTTGTGCCCACATATTTCCTCGTAATACAACTCCTTCATTGACTCCGTACTACACTTTGCCACGCCAGATTTCCCTGTGGTTCAAACCCATCAATGACTTCATATTACTATGTACCGTGAACTGACATTCAAAGTGTCCGCAGAAATCCTGCCGGACACTTTGTTCCGCGAGGTGACATATAACTTACAAAAGCGGAACAAAGTGTCCGCAGCCGTTTCAGCCTCAGTGTGAGTGGGGTGAATGTGCACGTACACTCCATGCGCGTGCGTGTGCGCCTGTGCGTGCATGTGTGTGTGTGTGTGTGTGTGTGTGTGTGTGTGTGTGTGTGTGTGTGGTCGTGCTGTGTGTGTGTGTGTGTGTGTGTGTGACTACTGTGCGCACGCGCAAAAAAGAATTTAAAATTTGTAACATTGTTTTGTTGCACAAAGAAGCAAAACACACACACACACAATTAACACACACACACACACACACACACACACACACACACCACGTGCACCGTGTGAGTACACACGCACACAAGCACGCACGCACGCACGCACGCATGGGAGTGTACGTGCACATTCACCCACTCACACTGAGGCTGAAACGGCTGCGGACACTTTGTTCCGCTTTTGTAAGTTATATGTCACCTCGCGGAACAAAGTGTCCGCAGGATTTCTGCGGACACTTTGAATGTCAGTTCACGGTACAAAGTGTCCGCAGGGAACAAAGTGTCCGCATGCGGACACTTTGTTTTCTGCGGACACTTTGTACTAACGGGGAGGGGGCATTTCTTACTTTTTTGTTAAGTCGTAAACTCTTTTTCACAAGTTCCATAATCAAAAGATGAATTAAAATATTGTGTTGCTATTATGCCAAATCCAACTTTGTCAGCAGTGACCATATCATTATTGTGATACGGTATACAGGGGAGATAAAATTTCTTATTTAGAAATAATAGATATTTTCTTTCATCTATCTTGTAGGGAAAAAAAACCTTGAAGACTGTTAAAAACTTTTCCCATCTGACCTATTCAACAAAAGATTAAAACACAATCATTAGCGTGTTGCACTAGTGGTACGTTTTCAGATAATGATATTTTCACTATACACTCAACACAAGATCAACAAAAATCTGTAGACGATTCCAATTTGATGGGGAAATAAAATTTCTATCAGACAAACATTTACGAAATCCAAGAAAAGACTTAGTCCCCTTTTATACCGTATCAATATCCTTTTAATTGTCAAATAAAGTGACCATTCAGAGCACCTTACAAGTTGTATAAGGACAACATGTAGAATAACATTATATGTGATTTTTTTTATTAATGCACAATACTAATGGGCAAAAACACCTCAACCGTGTTCTGTATGTGTATATACCCCTCCACCTCGATTATCCTCCCCCCCCCCGCCCCCCCCCCCCTCCCTTTTATAAACTCTTGTTGACAAAAAGATTGGACCTTAGGTTTGTATGGTCTTAAAGCTCAAGAGTGGCCATTGTCTCATTGCAGCTGAGACGTTTAACCATGATTTTGATTTTGACCCGGTTTTTTGGGACGTCGTAGTTCGCTTTGGCAGTTTGTTTTTCGTTTTGTTTGTGTACTTTCCTCTCAAAAGCCTACTTTAATTCAAAGCAGCGTTTTCACGTGCGATTATCCCGCCCCCCCCCCCCCCCCCCCCCCCCGCCCCGCGCCCTTCCCCCCCCCCTCCACAGGCCGTTACTGTAGAGATCTTTAAGTGTGAGGGATGCCTGCCTGAAGTCCTTCTGTTGTGAATGTGATGTGAAGTTGATATTCGCTGTCCCCCCCCGTGACAGACTAGTTCTGTGTGGCCCTGTGCTGTAGGTCGCTATGCAAGCTGTCAGCGATCTGACTATTCTGTGTGAGCTTGTGATGGTTGATTGGATTGCAGCTGTTCACACTCCCCTCGACTCGTGTGCACTGTGATGTGAATGTTTCTGCAGCTCAGCTGTCAGCGATGCGACTAGTCGGTGTGTTAACTGTGCTGTGAGTGATCTGCAGCTGTCAGCGATATAGACGAGTCATTCCATTGTTCTGACAAGCAATATGCCTGGGATCGTGCAGCGAACCCGAAAAGTGGTCAAGTACGGTTTAGTTTGCTTACAGCCCATCGCACCACGAAGGGTCAGAATCAGGGGCGTCACTGCTTTCAAAAGGTCAGCCTCAGAAGTAGTCCCTGACACGAAAAGAAAAAACAACACCTCATTCACAGAACCCTTTGCGATACATCTTCTGAAACCCGACCCATAATTTTTGCCCTAAAAGGTTTTCTTTTCTGTAAAAATCTTCAAGCAGAATCCGCACGACGACCACATCAATACCCATGCCAGATAAACCATATTCATACCTAAATGAGCAGAAGAAGACCACAATCAATAATGACCCGCCGCCGACCACAATCACTCCCTGACCTGAAGAAGACACAATTCACTCCATGAACAGAATAAGACCCGCTATCAGTCACATGAACCCCCCCGAAACCCACAATCCCGTTGAATAAACAGGAGAAGACCACACTCAATAATGAACCCGAAGGTCCACAATCCCCGTCCCTGCACAGGACAGAAGACCACAATCATTAGCCCCCCCACAAAGAAACCCGCAATCAATAATTACCAGAAGACGCACCGATCAGTACCTGAACAGAAGAGACCACAATCCATAAATGAACAGAAGTCGCCCCCGATCATCAAATACACAGAAGACGGGCCGTAATTCAATAACCTGAACAGAATAAGACACACAATCTAACCTGATGAGTTTTTTTTGTTTTGTTTCAACTTGTGTTTGAAAAATTTTTTGGGCGAGAAGTGGTCATTAAAATTTCTTTTCCTTTTCAGACCATCCTGACCAAGTATTTGACAGAATTAGAGCCCTTGTAAGAATCCTCAGTATATCCGCCCAAGATTAACATTGCAAAGACTTTATAAAAACGGCGAGACCAACTGTGGAGGCAACGAACTCAGCTGACCTAAATATTCCAAACTGTGGCCAGTTTAAAACTCGCATTGATCTGATGTTATCAATTGTTTGTACAAATGAAATGTGATTTTTGATTTATTAGTTTTGCTGCTAAACCCGTTTGAATTAATACAAAAAGGAGACAGTTCTGTTTTGTTTTAATATCTGTTTTAAAACTGAATGCTGACAAAAAAAAAAAATGGAGCGACAATGGCCAATACAAAATTACATACTGTAAAACCTTATAGAATAAAAACACAGCTGTAATTCCCTTTTGATCAAAGATTTTAATCATCTGTCATTTCTGGTTAGCCTCCTCGTTTCATTAGCATATTCAGTTATGCGTCTTATTGATTTCGTTATATCGTCGATGTTAATGGCTGCCTTGAATAATTGCCATTTCTCATCTAATAATAGAATTCTAATGATGACCACGATGATAATATAATGATGATAATAAAATGATGATGATGGTGATGCTGATGATGATTGATGATGATGATGATGCTGATGATGATATACAACCGCAATAATAACCGTAATAATAATATGATGATTATTATTATTACAATAAAATACCCCAAGAAATAAAATTGTCCCAGGCTGACAAATCAGGGGTAGTGACAAGAGAACAAGTGGCAAGAGAGAGTGACACCGGTACAGTGGCTGTGCAATAATTGCAGCCTCGTGCAGCTTCACTGTCTGCTGAAGCAAGTTAGGATGGGGGGGGGAGAGGGAGGGAGGAGGAGGGGGGGGGGGGGCCAGTTGACGTGACCGTGAAATCTGTGTCCTGGTCTACTCCAATCAGGGGGATGTCCGCGTCACTCATTGGCCAATTTTGGGCCCCACTTTATGAAACCTATCATCTCCGTACCTGGGGAATCAGAGGGAGGGGCAGAGGGAAGGAGAGGGGCATGAAGAGCTCTCAGAGAGAGAGAGAGAGAGAGAGAGAGAGAGATGTGTGGGGGTTGGGATGAGGTGGAGAAGGGAGAGACGTAGGGAGCAGGGAGAGGGGAGAGAGGAGATTGAGGGAGAATAGTAGGAAGAGAAAGGAAAGATTGAGAGAGAGAGAGAGAGATAGAGAGAGAGGAGAGAGACAGAGACGGAGAGCGACAGAGACAGACGAGAGAGAAGGAGGAGAGGAAGAGAAGGGAAAGAGAGAGAGAGAGAAATAGAGATTGACAGACATACAGAAGACAGACAGAGAAAAGGAGGAAAGAAAGGAAAGATATATATAAACATATATATATATATACCGAGATAGAGAGAGATAGTGTGAAAGAGAGAAGAAGGGTATGAGAATAGGAGGAACAGAAGGAAGGAAAGACTGGGAGAGAGAGAGAGAAGCGGGGAGTGAGGAGGAAGAATGGAAAGAGACAGACAGACAGGAGAGACAGACATGGGGGGGGGGGGGGGGGGGGGGAGATCAGAGGCCAGACCAGATAGAATGAGGAGGAGGAGGAGAGGGAGGAGAAGCAGAGGAGACAGAGAGACGAGACAGACTAAGACACACAGACAAGAGAGACACAGACAGACAGACAGACAGACATACAGACGGATGGGACGGAATGGACGGACGGACAGGACAAAAGAGGACACGGACAGACACAGACAGAGAGAGAGAGAGAGAGAGGAAAAGGGCGTGGATATGGAAGGAACAAGAGACAGACAGACAGACGGACAGACAGACAGACAGACAAGCAGAGACTGAGACTGAGGAGGAGGAGGAGGAGGGAGGAGGAGGAGGGGAAAAGGATAAGAACTCTCTCTCTCTCTCTCTCTCTCTCTCCTCTCTCTCTCTCTCTCTGAGTGGCTTCCCCTACCTGGCTCCCAGCAAAACGTGTTCTTGAGCCGCTGTGATAAATTTGAACCAGTATCACCTATAAATCTTTTTCAGTGTGCGCGTCGAAGATCTTCCCCCACGTTTTAGAAACCACGCTGAATGCTGTACTGCAGGGCAGGAAAATGACGCTGTCCTCATTTGAAATTCAGGGCAGAGGCAAACAAACGGTTGTCGTTCTCCAGTTAGCGACTACCGACCAGCCCCCCTTTGCCACTCGAAACGAAGGGCACCGTGCCGTTTTACCGACGAAAATGTCCGTCGCAGGTGAACAGAGACAAAAGCAGAGCGGATAGCCACAGAAAGAGACAAGCAGATACAGGCAAGTGTCCCTTTCATCTTCTCCGTCGAAATGCATGTATGCCGACGCCACCAAGCCTGTTTTATAATGGCAGTACTGGCAGCAGCCGAGAGCTTGTCCTGACGTGTTGCTGTGTGATAACCTTCCCTCTCCCTCGCTATACCAGCCTGCACGGAGATACACAGCACAAATGACATTCAGCAGGACATTGACACCAGGGAAGTGTGACAAACAGTCTTCTTCTTCTTCTTCTTCTTCTCTTCGTTATCTGCCCGCCTTCATCAAGCTGAAGATTCTGGCATCTAAAAAGGGTTCTAGTTTTGCTGTGGGAGTGTGTGGGTCAGTTTATGCAGTCAGTGCTCACTACCAAACTGCATGGACAG
>JADBJO010012645.1:40000-42500 GCA_016801955.1 Conus betulinus | reverse complement strand
GGCTCAGAATGCTGACCAAAAGTTTTCAGTTGCGTGCAGAAGAGATTCGGAAAAGGCGAAGCTGGGGTGAAGGTAATGAGTGTACAGATGCAGCAGCAGATCAGTTCGATATTAAAGGACAGGGGAATTCATGGATTAACAGCGCTCCAGCGTTACAGCAGATCCTTCGCCCAATAGGAAGCCAGTGCGGAGAATGCAACAACGGAGTAACAAGGTCAGTGGGACGTCATCCGTGAAAAATCATACATTTCAGCCAATGAAGCAAGAATTCAGCGAAGGCCCAGAAATCTACCACTGCTCTCTTGAGCCTGAAGGGCATCACGGTCTACTTGGGACTGCCTCTCAGTACTTGTAAAACGCTGTCAGGGTTTGGGCTCTCTTCACTCAGAGAGAGAGAGAGCTGCCAGTATCTCTTGGGAGTGCAGTCATCTGGTGAAGTACTGCTTACGGTCCACCTGGGGGAATCTAGCGTCGTCCACATTAAGCTAAAGCCAGTGTCCTGTTCAGTCGTCGGTGGTGCACTCAGAATTTCACATCCTCGTCTTTCCTCTTCACAACGATAATGGGAGCGGAATGAAGAGAAACACGAGCTCAGTTTCTTCCGTCTCGAGTACTGTCTGACTTCTTTTTTTTTTTTAGGAGACACTGCACTGCTGCCGAGTCACTTCAGTGGTGTTCAGTGGCGCCTGTTCTGATCTAACATACGCAGGACACCACCTACTAAGCCCCTACTGACGACAATAATTGCTTAGTCGCGGAGCCGGCGTGAGTGAGCTCTCCCTCCGGAGGGCGCCACCACGTCCGTCCAACGACAGCCCCCATGGACTCGCCGATACGGTGACCCCGACGGAACCAAACCAAGGCCACAGACGTGGAGAGGGACATCGAAACTGAGGTCACCATGAGAGCAGGGCATGAAGGCCCACAGAATTTGAGACTTTTTTTTTATGCTGATCGATGAGAATGAGGATGATTATGATGATGCTACGGATTTCCATTTCGGTCTGAGACTACATGACAGGGCTGTACTCTACGCTTCCTTTCATAATATATCCCGGCGTCACCAGGCCCGAGAGATACAGACACCTGCAGTGTTGGTCAGGAAATTTGAGCAACACTCTCAGAAACGCATCCATTAAGTGGATGAAACTCGACTGTGTGGTCCCAGTCTTCCCAAACTGAGTCCGCAGCAAACTCAACTCTGGGTAGGAGCCGGTCGGGGCAGAAAAACCCACATGACTTCTGATGGGATTCGAACCCACGGCAACGCACACACGCCTTTACTAAACTATAGAGGGTTGTTTCGAAGTGGTTGACTCGGGCGGAAATTGAAACATGAACACAAAAAACAGGATTACTGAGCTGCCAAACGAAGAAACAAACAAATTACAAAACTGACACAACGCGTTTCCACTTAGTGGGTCTTCTACAAACAACATTCAAAACAATGGAAACAAATGACAAATAGGCAGTCACTTATCTCTTCGACCTGGGTGCAAAATGTGTCCACAAAAATCAAAACCACATGTTTGCACCCAGATCGGAGACATAAGTGACTGTTTGTCCGTCCTTTGCTTCCTTTGTTTTCAAACTTTATCATGCCTGAAGGTGATCTGTGTGTGTGTGTGTGTGTGTGTGTGTGTGGGTGTGTGTGTGTGTGTGTGTGTGTGTGTGTGTGTGTGTGTGTATGTTTGTGTTCGTGCGGTGGGTCTTCGCATCTAGATATTCTAGAACACTGTGGTGTAGATAGTCACTTCACTGGCATACCACACAGCACAGATGGTGGATTTCACCGAACAAGCAATGGTTTCTATTTCATTCATCTTTGTCTCCATACTTTTCATGACCATGGCCATCACCCCCTCCTTTGAACACATACGCACAACCGCCGGACAACACCCACAGCAAGAGGAAAAAGAACACCCGAAGGTGCTGGGGAGACCCATAGAAGCACTGTCTTCACCTGCAGTCCTGTACCACCCTTGGAGGCCTGCGCTGTGTTGACGATGGGTACAGGCACGCGCAGGACACGCCATTAACATATCAGGGACGTAAAAAAAAAAAATTTAAAAAAAATATCAAGGGACGTAACTGCTTCTGAACAGAGGTGAATCAGACTACAGGATGCAACCCATAACAGCCTTAAAGTAGCATCCCCATGGGTGTACCAGCCCGTATTTCATGACGGCAGAGCCCACCGGCAAAAAACACCACCCTCCAGCTGTCGAGCGCACCCCAGAGACCCAACCACCCCTGCCCACAGACAGATGAAGACAGTGTGCCACTCCAGACATGTGGCTGTGTCCTGCAGCAAGGACGACGGAGTGCCTGGCACTTAGAAACAAGACCTAACCATCTGCTGCCGGCAGTCCTAGTTGAAGCAAACCACTGCCAAAGACTTAAAGCTCCGGTAGATTCAGAAAATTTATGGCAGGCAATTCCGCTTCAACCCCCTGAAACAAATCGCTGTTACAGCCTGCAGCTTCGTAGAGCCACGGAG
>JADBJO010012645.1:22500-35000 GCA_016801955.1 Conus betulinus | reverse complement strand
GATTTTCATGGCTTGGGGAAAAAAGAAGAAAGAAAGAAAAATAAAAAAAACTCGCAGTCCATGCAGCTCTTACCGGGTATTTGACTCAGGTCAGGGAAGGTTAGAGGCGGCAGAAGGAGAGACATAGTCTCCTCCTCCTTCCAACACGTCTTCCCTGTGCGGCAACACACGCGCCGGCAGACGACCTTACCTATCGAGCGGAGGTCACGGGAGTTCCAGAGCAAGCACCTGTGTTGTGCTCTGAAAATCTTCGGGACAAACACTACCTTTTCTTGTTGCTCTCTAAAAGCAGGTCAGGAACGGTGACGATGCAAAGGATGATGCAGGTGCACCAGCTGAGACGTCTGGAACACATTCGTCAGCAATGCTTCCCATCTCATTGCCATAGAATAGCTGTAGAAGCTAGAAGAAGAAAAAAAAAAAATCAAAATTTAAAAAAAAAAAAGAAGAAAAACCTCAGGCAATCCAAAGAAACCTTGCGGCAGAACAATTTTGAAAAAAGGTTAACATCTACAACAAATTGCAAGAGAAACCACGACGCGTTTCGACCTCTTACGTCTTCTTCAAACAAGACAATTAACATTGAAGGACCATGAAAACGAAGAAGGAGCGATGATCAATTATCTTCTTGAAGTGCGCCGACCTGTCGGGAGAGAGCTGAAGGCTAACAACTGACTGATTCTCAAGACGAAGGCAGCAGCACACAGAGCGAGACAGACAGACAGATGAGCATCTCTCACCATGGCTGAAGCGCCAGATGGCACAATGAGGAATGGACCTTGAAGAGTATATGTCATAGCATAACGATGGGGTGTGTACAACAGAGTGATGTCAACTGCAATGTACAGCAAAGTACAGTATAGTGTTGCGCATCCCCAGCGCCAGGTAGTTGTAACGCACATACATATACGCGCTGCACGCAAACACACACACACTGTCTCTCTCTCTCTCTCTCTCTCTCTCTCTCCTCCTCTCTCCTCTCCTCTCTCTCTCTCTCTCTCTCTCCTCTCTCTCCTCTCTCTCTCTCTCTCTCTTACGCTCCCCTCCTTCGTCCTCCCCTCTCCTCTGCACACGCTCTCTCTCTCTCTCTCTCTCTCTCTCTCTCTCTCTCTCTCTCTCTCTCGCGCGCGCGCGCGCGCGCGCGCGCGCGCATACACACACACACACACACCACACACACACACACACACACAACACACCACACACACACACACACACACACACACACACACACACACCCAAATCCAGCCTCACGTGGGTGTCCATCTTTACCCACTACACCACCACCACCACCACCACCACCACCACCCCTTGCTGTCATCCTCCAAAACCACCTACACCTCCCACTCTGTCTGGTCGAAGTAGCTTCTTTCAACACACACACCACACACACACACACACACACACACACACACACACCACTCACACACACACACACACCACACCACACACACACACACACACAGACTCACACACCACACACACACACACACACACACACACACACACACCACACACACACACACACACACTCACACACAGACACGCGCACACACACACACACACTCACACACACACACACACACACACACACACACATACTCACACACACACACACACACACACAAACACACACAATCGATAGTGCCAGCCCTGTACAGACAGTCAGGATGTTTGGTGCATCGATTCTCCGGAACACCGTTACTTCCAGACTGTTTCTTTCTCCCGCGACACAGTTGCCCGCTCCCTGTTTAGCAGTTGGAAGTTTATAGTCAGTTTCCCCCCCAGGATGATTCTTTTTCCTCCCAAAGTCAGTTCCCCTAACATTGTTATTTTCCTTCTACGGTCAGTTCCCTGAAAACTGTACTGTTATTTTCGTTTTATGGTCAGTTCCCTGAAAACTGTAATGTTATTTTCCTTCTAAGGTCAGTTCCCTGAAAACTGTAATGTTATTTTCCTTCTATGGTCAGTTCCCTGAAAACTGTTTTTAAGTTTCTTTTCACTGAAGACTGTTTCTTATATCCTAGTCATTGTCAGATCCTGAAGATTATTTTACATCTACCCCCCCCCCCCCCCCCCCCCACACCACACACACACACACACCACACACACACACACACACTCGCCTATTGTCATCCTCCTGAAAACGGTTTCATATTTCTCCCTTGAGTCAACTTCCCTGAAAGTCCTGAAAGTTTTCTATTTCCTCCCATGGTCAGTTCCCTGAAAACTGTTATACATTTTCCTTCTACGGTCAGTTCCCTGAAAACTGTAATGTTATTTTCTTTCTAAGGTCAGTTTCCTGAAAACTGTAATGTTCTTTTTCCTTCTACGGTCAGTTCCCTGAAAACTGTAATGTTATTTTCCTTCTAAGGTCAGTTCCCTGAAAACTGTAATGTTATTTTCCTTCTACGATCAGTTCCCTGAAAACTGTAATGTTATTTTCCTTCTACGGTAAGTTCCCTGAAAACTGTAATGTTATTTTCCTTCTAAGGTCAGTTCCCTGAAAACTGTAATGTTATTTTCCTTCTATGGTCAGTTCCCTGAAAACTGACATTTGCCCCTATAGTGAGTTTCCTGAAATTTGTTTTTACTCTTTCACCTGTAGTCAGTTTCCACTGAAAGTTCACTGAAAACGGAACTACATTTTCCCACTGCAATCAGTTCCCTGAAAACTGTTTTACATTGTCTTCTATGGTCAGTTTCCTTAAAACTACCGTACATTTGCCGTTATAGTCTGTTTCCTGAGGTGTGTCTTATATTTTCACCTGTAGTCAGTTCCCTTGAACGGTCACTGAAAACTCAAATGCATTTTCACCACTGTAATCAGTTCCCTGAAAACTGTTGTACATTTACTCTCATAGTCGGTTCCCCGAAAATTGTTTTCACCTTTTCCCGTCCAGTAAATTTCCCTGAAAGTCTGACATTTCTCCATTAGTCATTCCCTGAAAATCGTCTGCACAGCAGTCAGTTCCCTAAACTCTGTTTTGCTGCCCCCCCCCCCTCCCCTCTCTCCATACCCCCTCCCCCCCCCCCCCTCGCCAGTTTCTTTATCTCTTTCATGTGTTCATGTACAGTCAGTTCCCCCCGAAAGTTTTACAGTTCATCGTGTAGTCAGTACCCTGATTTCCCTTTTCCTTCTGTAGTTTCCTGAAAAACTGTTACATTTCCCCCTATGCTCAGTTCTCCCTGAACATTTGACAATTCGCGCTTACAGTCATTCCTATCAAATTGTCATGCATTTCCTGAGACTGTTTGATATTTCAGCCTATAGCTAATTCTTTAAAATGTTGTCCATTCCCCCCCCCCCCCCCCCCCCCCCCCCCCCCCTTATCGTCAGATCCTTGAAAATACTTTGAAATGTCCCCGCCACAGTCAGCGGACTCAAATCTGTTTTAACTTTCCTCATGTAATCAGTTTCTCCCCAAGCTGTTTAATTTTTGTTTCCCCATACGGTCAGTTTTTCCCGAAAATTGTTTTTTTCTTCCCTCAGTCATTCCCCGAAAACTATATTACATTTCCCTTGAATGTCAATTTCTGAAAATTGTTTTACATCCCCTTCCTCATCCCATCCCTCTCACTCCTGCGCCCCCCTCCCTTCACACCATGCCCCCTCCCCCCCTTTCCTCCCAGCCCCCCCCCCCCCAACCCCACCCCCACCCCCCCCACCCCGAAGTCAGCTCCCTGAAAACCAGAGTACATTTCCTACTGTAAAATCTTCTCTCTTACAACTGTTTTACATTCCCTCCAGCAGTCCTTTGCCTGATGTACATTTCTCCTTGGTTTTTCCCCTGAAAACTGTGTCACATTTAAAACCAGAGTACATTTCCTACTGTAAAATCTTCTCTCTTACAACTGTTTTACATTCCCTCCAGCAGTCCTTTGCCTGATGTACATTTCTCCTTTGGTTTATTCCCCCTGAAAACTGTGTCACATTTCCCTCTTTTTGTCAGTTCCTGAAAAAGTGCGTTACATTTTCTTTTTTTTTTTTTTTTTTTTTTTGGGGGGGGGGGTACTGTCAGTCGTCTGAAATCCGTTTTAGTTTTTCTCCCTGCGATCAGTTCCCTAAAACATGTTTTATGTTTTCTGGTTTCTGTTTTACATTTATTTAGTTGCAATGTAAGGCGAGGGCGGGCGGAATCTCAACAAATTCAAAAAAAATGATTTATACGACTCCGCTGAACAACATAGACAAACAAATCACAGGACAAAACACGACCCGTTTCGACGTCTTAGGTCTTTTTCAGGCAAACTGCACAACACTCAGGACGACAAAATTGAACGAGCAATCACTTATCGTCATCCAATTCGGCGCAAGAAGGGCGTTGAAACGCGTCGTCTTTTTGTCTTATGATTCGTTTGTCTATGTTTTTTTTTCGGCGGAACCTTACAAATTATTTTTCAAATTTGTTTTACATTGGTCCACCTACAGTCAGCGTGATTCGAACGCGTGCGATTCCAGCCACAGACAGTTCCTGCCATGGAGTTACATTTTCCCCCTGGGCTCGATTCACAGAAAACGGTTATACCTGAACAGTTGTCATTACATCTGAAGGTATGGAAGGAGCGGAGGAAACTGGTTGCATGCAGTCTTCTGTGGCGCCTCAATGGTCTTCAAGACTCCGAGAGGGGGGGGGGGGGGGGGGGGGAGAGAGAGATAGTGATAGCTATGTCAGACGCCAACGAACTCCATCAGGGAACCTTGTTCTTCAATGTTGAGCTCTGTAGAAGCAGCAGGAAGCACTGTTGGTTATACACTAAAACATGTAGAACATTTTTTGTAGGATCCTGCAGGAAACTTTCTGGGGTTATATATATATATACCGAAATGTGTAGAAAGGTGACATATTTCAGCAGGAAATGTTGTTTGTTGAACATTGAAGTATGTAGAAAAGTGGGTACAATCGTGCTGGAAACACTGTTAACAAATGTGGAAACTGACAGAATCCAACCCAAAACAACGCTTATTATTATACTGAATTATGTAGGAAAATTACATCATTCAGCAGGAAACACCGTTATACCTTGAAATAAGTAGGACACCGACAGAGTCCCGAAAGAAACAATATTATACTCTGAAGTATGTAAAACTAACAAACAAACAAAACAAACAAACTGAGAAGATCCAGCAGAAAACACTTTGTTGTATCTTGAAGTATGTAGAAAACTAGCAGAATTGAGTAGGAAACGGTTCGTTACATACTAAAGTGTGTATAAAACTGACAGAATTCAGCAGAAGGCACACTGTATGTTATACATCGAAGCATGTAGAAAACTAACAGCATCCCAAATAAAACATTGTTATACACTGAAGTATGCATAACAGCGGCAATATTCAGCAGAAGACACTAGCTGTTGGTTATACATTGAAGCATGCAGAAAGCTGACAGAATTCAGAAGGAAACACTGTTACACACTGAAGTATGTATACAACTGACAGAATTCAGAAGAACACACTGTTATACGCTGAAGTATGTATACAACTGACAGAATTCAGAAGAAACCACTGTTGCACACTGAAGTATGTATACAACTGACAGAATTCAGAAAAACCACTGTTATACGCTGAAGTATGCACACACACTGACAGAATTCAGAAAAACCACCGTTATACGCTGAAGTATGTACAACTGACAGAATTCAGAAGAAAACACCGTTATACGCTGAAGTATGTATACAACTGACAGAATTCAGAAGAAACCACTGTTATACGCTGAAGTATGCATACAACTGACAGAATTCAGAAGAAACCACTGTTATATACGCTGAAAGTATGCATACAACTGACAGAATTCAGAAAAACACACCGTTATACGCTGAAGTATGTATACAACTGACAGAATTCGGCAGGAAACACTGTTATACATTGAATTTGTGGAAAACTAAACAAAATTTCAGCAAAAAAAAAAAAAAAAAAAAAAACACTGTTGTCCCTTGAAGTATGTAGAAAATTACTAGAAATCAGCAGAAAATACAATGTTTGTTACACCTTGAAGTGTGTAGAAAATTGACAGAATTCAGAAGGAAACACTGGTATGCATGGATATATGTGGAAAACTGGAAGATTTCAGCAGAAAACACTGTGTTGTCATACATTGAAGTATATAGAAAACTAGTTGAATTCAGCAGAAAACACGGTTTGTTATGCTTTGAAGTACATAGAAAACTAGCAGAAATCAGCAAAAAAAAACTCTGTTTGTCATGCCTTGAAGTATGTCGAAAACTGACACATTGCACGTTGAAGTATGTATAAAACTGACAGAAGTCAGAAGTAAAGACTGTTACACACTGAAGTTTGTAGAAACCAGACAGAATTCAGAAGGAAAGACTGTTACACGTTCAAATTTGTAGAAAATTGACAGAATTTGGAAGGAAACATATTATACATTGGAGTATGTAGAAACTTGAGAGAATTTAAAGGAAACACTGTTACACATTGAAGTTTGTAGAAAACTGACAGAATTTAGAAGGACACACTGTTAGACATTGAAGTTTGTAGAAAATTGACAGAATTTAGAAGGAAACACTGTTAGACATTGAAGTTTGTAGAAAATTGACAGAATTTAGAAGGAAACACGTTATACATTGAAGTATGTAGAAACATGAAAGAATTCAGAAGGAAACACTATTACACACTGAGGTTTGTAAAAAAAAAAAAAAAAAAAAAAAAAAAAAAACGACAGAATTCAGAAGCAAAGACTGTTGCACATTAAAGTATGTAGAAAACTGGCACAAAAAAAAAAACCAGCAGGAATCTGTTTGTTATACATTGATGTATGTAGAAAAACCGGCTGAATCGAGCAAGAAATATTGTGTGTTAGATATTTGAGCATGCAGAAAACTGACAGAAGCCAGCACAGAGAGAGAGAGAGAGAGAGAGAGAGAGAGAGAGAGAGAGAGAGAGAGAGAGAACGAGAGAGGAGAGAAGTGGGGGAGACAGACAGACAGACAGACAGACAGACACCAAGCAGAGAGACAGACAGACAACCAGGCAGAGAGACAGACAGTCAGAGAGGGAGGCAAGGAAGAGGTAAAAAGAGAGAGTGAGAAACGAAAGACACAGGGAATGAGCAACAGAGATTTTATACAGAATTTCGAGTGGGTGTATTACATACCAAGAGAGAGAGAGAAGGGGGGGGCGAGAGAGAGAGAAGAAGAAGAAGAAGAAGAAGAAGAAGAAGAAGAAAGAAGAAGAAAGAAAGAAAGAAGAAAGAAAGAAAGAAGAAAGAAGAAGAAGAAGAAGAAAAAGAAGAATATATAGAGAACAAACAGACAGGTAGACAGAGATGTATTCACCAACGTTCCATTGACCATACTGTCTTCAGTTTCGACGTTTCTTGACATGTCTGAGAAGATTTGTTTATTCCAGTTGAGACAAAGAGAAGGAAAGGCAAAGGGGTAAGAGGGTGAGAGAAGGGAGAGAAAAAGATGAAGAATCGATCGAAAGAGTGGTTGAGAACGCGAGAGAAAGAGAGAGAGAGAGAGAAAGAGAGAGGAGAGAGGGAGAGAGAGAGAGAGAGAGAGAGGACAGAGAGAGAGATGCCCAATTTTGCAAACAGATGCAAAGGGCATGGGGAAAATAACTGGAAGGTGGTACTGACTGAAGGAGAGGAGATGGAGAGGGGGTGGGGGTTACAGAGAGAGAAGGGGGAGGGGGGTGACACAGAGGGATCCACCAGATTTCCATTGAATTCAGTGTCTCCCGCACATCATGACGTATGTCGAATCCTTTTCTGTTTTTTTTTTTGTTTTTTTGTTTTTGTTTTTTTTTTCTTTTTTTTTTTTTTTTGATTCCTTAGAATTTCTCCAGATGGAGAAAAGTACCAATCATCAGATCATGGCTGCTTATTCCAGACTCCTCCATGTCTGGTACGCATGTTACCTTCCATTCAAATCAGCAGATTGCCGCTGTGCCCACCAGACCTCCTCGAGCACTCAGGTACCCTCCTCAGCTCTCCTACAGCGTTCTTCTTCTTCTTCTTCTTCTTCTTCTTCTTTCTTCTTCTTCTTCTTCTTCTTCTTCTTCTTCTTCTCCTCCTCCTCCTCCTCCTCCTCCTCCTCTTCCTCCTCCTCCTCCTCCTCTCTCTCCTCCTCCTCCTCCTCCTCTTCTTCTTCTTCTTTCTTTCTTCTTCTTCTTTCTTCTTCTTCTTCTTCTTCTTCTTCTTCTTCAGGCTCTCAGGCTCTTGACATTTGTGTCAAAGCCGTTTCTTGACACGAAAGAAACACAGGGCAAAAACACAGGGTGAGTGCTTGGTTTCAATACAGGGTATTAGTTGAATGAATGACACACACACACGCACGCACGCACGCACGCAACGCACGCACGCACGCACGCACGCACGCACACACCACACACACACACACACACACACACACACACAAATGGGGAGAGACGCAGGAAGTGATAGAGAGAGACCAGAAGAAAAGATGGACAGGGGGTGATGAGCAAGAGATATAGAGAAAATCATTAGCACAAGCAAGGATGAGCAGGCGTGGGGGGGGGGGGGGGGGGTTGGGGGGGGGGGGCGCCTGTAAATACATAATTTAAGAAATGGATTGAGAAAAGAGGGAAAGAAAAGCAAGGAAGTAGAGAAGAGGGGGGAAAGGCGAGGGACAAATGGGGACAGAGAGAGGGAGACAGACAGACAGACAACCGACAGACAGAAATGGACCGAGCACTATTCTATCCAACCAAATGTCTCCGACTGTTCCGTACCTTGACAAGTGCGGGGAAGTTGAAATCGATGATGATAATATTGCAAGCAAAATATGTTCTGATTAGACGGCATTTTTCAAAATTGTTCGGGTAATAAATGCTCATAATTATGCCACCGTTGTATGTACCTTCGCTGAATAGTTTTTTTCTTTCGTTGTTGGGTTTGTTGTTGTTGTGTTGGTGGTGGTGTGGTGTGGGGGGTTGTTGTTTGTTTGTTTTTTTGTGCGTATAAAGAACGTTCCTAAATCACACGGAACGCCCGACGTACGGCACTGCACCGGAAATGCCAGCTTATCATTGATATGGGCAACTCCAGAGACAGATGACTGACATGTATTGCAAGCAATATGTTTCTATTAGGACGTCATTTTTCAAAATTTGTTCGGGTTAAGAAAGTGCTCATAATGATGCCACCGGTTATGTAAATGTACCAAATAGTATCCTTTCAATAGTGTTTTTCCTTCCTTTCTTTTGCAGTTGTGCTGTGATTTTGTTGTTTTTGCCGTGCTGTGTGTGTGTGTGGTTGTTGTGGTGTGGGTGTGTGTGTGTGTGTGTGTGTGTGTGTGTGTGTGTGTTGTGCGTATAAAGAACTTCCCTTTTCCTAAATCACACGGAACGCCCGACGTACGGCCCTAACTGCACCGTACGAATGCCAGCTTATCATTGATATGGCAACTCCAGAGCCAGATTACTGACCTGTAAGTGCTGCTCAGCAATTTTTCTCAGAGTTCCGTTTTGATTACCCAATGATCCCAGCTTTATGAGGGACCCAAACCTGCGTAGGCCCCGCTCCAACCCACGGACATGCTTTTCACATCACATCATGGCGTCAATGCAGTGCCCGCCAACTGTCATCAATGACGTCAGTTGGCCTCAATGACCTCTGAGAAGCTACATCAGACTCTAACGCCGTTTGCTCCTGGTTGATTTCGTTGACGTGAGGGAACAGTCCGAAGTCACAGGGACAAGGGGTCAGGAACTTGTGGGAAACGAGACGAGAGAGAGAGAGGAGAGCAGACAGAGAGAGAGGGAGGAGAGACGAGAGACAGTGAGCCAGAGACAGAGACAGAGTGACAGATAGAATGAGGATGAGAAGGATACGACACAAAGGTTGAGAGAGGAAGTAGATATGAGTAAAGCCTATGGCAAGGAGGGAGGAGAAAGAGGGAGAAAGCAGGGGGAGGGGGGGTAAAGGGGAAGGAAAGGAGGTAGAGATAGGAAGAGATAGCCATCAGAGGCAAGTAGAGGGAGAGAGGGATGACCCAGAGGGATCCCATCAGATTTCCATTGAATTGTCAGTGTCTCCCGCACAAAAAAAAATTTTCATGACGTATGTGGACACCTTTTTAGTATTTTTTTCATTTTATCCTTAGAATTCTCCAGAGGGAGAAGAGTACCAATCATCAATCATGGCTGCTTATTCCACCACACTCCTCCATGTCTGACAACGCATGTTTACCCTTTCCAATTCAAATCAGCAGATTGCGCTGGGCCCACCAGACCTCCTCGAGCACTCAGGTCACCTCCCAGCACTTCTACGCGTCGGCTCTTCTTCTTTCTTCTTCTTCTCTTCCTTCTACTTCTTCTTCTCTCCTCCTCTCCTCCTCCTCCTCCTCCGTCTTCTTCTTCTTCTTCTTCTTCTTCTCTTCATCTTCTTTTCCTCTTTTTCTAATTCATCTCCTCCTCCTCCTCCTTCCTATCCTCCTCCTCCTCCTTCATTTCATCTTCTTCTTTCTTCTCCGTCCCTCATTTTCTTTTTCGCCTTTTTTTTCTTCTCTTTCTTTCTTCTTTACTCTTTTCCCCTTTCCCCCCTTCTTTTTTTCTTTTCCCCCCCTTTTTTTCCTTTCTTCTTTCTTTTGTTTTCTATTCCCCTTTCTCTTTCTCCTCTTGCTTTTCCCCCTTCTCTCCTCTTTTACTTCTTTTCCTTGCCCCCCCTCCCCTTTTTTTCTTTTTTCTTTCGTCTTACTTTTCTCCTTCTTCTTTCCCCTGCTTTCTTTCTTCTTCCTTTTCTTCTTTTCTTCGTCCTTTCCTTTTTTTTCTTCCCTTCTTCTTTCTTTTCTCTTCTTTTTCTTCCCCCTTCTCTTTCCCTTCTTTCTTTTTTAGTTCTTTCTTTCTTTTCTTTTCTTTCTTTCTTCTTCTTTTCTTCTTTTCTTCTTCTATCTTCTTCTTCTTCTTCGTCAGGCCTCTCGCCGTTGTTTTTGTCAAGCCGTTTCTTGACGTGAGAGAAACATAGGGCAAAAACAGGGTGAGTGCTTGGTTCAATACAATGAATCCACACACAACACACACACACACACACACACCACACACACACACCACCACACACCACACAACACACACCACAAATGGAAGAGAGCGACGCAGAAGAGATAGAGAGAGAGATGCGAAGAAAAGATGGAGGGAGGGAGTGAAGAGCAGAGATATAGAGAAGATCATAAGCAGAAGCAAAGGAATGAGCAGACCGGTTTGGGGGAGAGGGGAGGGAGGGGGGTAAAATACATAATTTGATAAATGGATTTGGAGAAGAGAGAAAGAAAAAAAGGGAAGGAAGAAGAGGAGAGGGGGGGGGGAAGGAGGGGGGAGAAACCGAGAGAGATAGAGACGGACAGACAGACAAACAGCAAGACAGACAGACAGAAAATGGACCGAGCACAGTTCTATTCAACCAAATGGCTCCAACTGCTCCGTGCTTTGGCAAGTCCGGGGGAAAAGTTGAAATCGGTGATGATAATAATACAAGCAAAAATGTGTTCCGATTAGACGGCATCTTTCAAAACTGACTCGGGTAAGAAATGCTCATAATCATGGCCCCATTTTAATATACCTTCGCCAAATGGTTTTCTTTCGTTGTTGGGTTTGTTGTGGTGGTGGTGGTGGTGATGGTGGTGGGGGGTTTTGCTTGTTTGGTTGTTTTTTTAACATATAAAAAAAAAAAAGTTCCCAAATCACACAGAACGCCCGACGTACGGCACTGCACCGGAAATGCCATCAAAGGCGTCAATTGACCTCATGACCTCTGAGAAGCTACATCAGACTCTAACGCCGTGGTCCTGGTTGATTGTGGTTGACGTGAGGGAACAGTCCGAAGTCACGGGGGTCAGGGGTCAGGAACTTGTAGGGAGCGTGACAAGAGAGAGGAGAGAGAGACAGAGAGAGAGAGACAGAGACAGAGAGAGGAGAGACAGACAGAGACAGACAGAGGAGACTGACTGAGGGAGGACTGAGGAGACAGACAGAACAGACAGACAGACAGACGACTGACAGGGAGAGACAAAGAGAGGGAGGGAGACAGGAGAGAGAGGAGGGGAGGGGGAGGGAGAGAGGGAGAGGAGGGAGAAGAGAGAGAGGAGATGAGAGAGAGAGAGAGATGGGGAGAGAGAGAGGGGAGGAGAGAGAGATACGGGAGAGCAGAGAGAGAGGGAATGAAGAGAGAGAGAGAAGAGAAGAAAGAAGAAGAAGAAGAAGAAGAAGAGAGAGAAGAGAGAGAGAGGAGAGAGAGAGAGAGAGAGAGAGAGAGAGAGACAGACAGACAGACAGACAGACAGACAGCAATTAGAGCGAGATACAGACAGAGAGGAGGAACAAAAACAAACCCTTTATTCACAAGAGAGACAGACAAACAGACAGGACAGAGACAGAGGAAAGGTGGAGGGAGGGAGGATGGAAGCAAAAGAGAAAGAAATGCGAGAGGGAGGAGAGGGAGGGAGAGGGGCAGGGAGATATGAGGCAGAGAGAGTTGAGAGAGCGCGGAGAGAGAGAGAGAGAGAGAGAGAGATAGAGAGAG
>JADBJO010012645.1:12500-17500 GCA_016801955.1 Conus betulinus | reverse complement strand
CACCGCACCGACGCCTGTACCCACGAACCGTCTTCAACCTCCATACACAATTTTCTTTGTAAACTCAGAGACATGCTTCTATAAGCTTTCAAGCCGGCCCAGTAAATAATAACTGTAAAGATGCTGATAAGAAGGCCAAGCACCAAATATTCAAACCTTGAGGAGTCAGAAACTTCTCCATTTGTCTGTTATGCAAATGCTCTCTCTCTCTCTCTCAGAAGCTGACGCCAAGACTGACGCTTCCGAAAAGCAGTGAGGGCCCAGTTGATATTCAGTGAGATGTCATGGCGGGTCTGTGGTCTTTGGACTGTTATAACACTCTTGCTTCACAGCTTTGTCCACTTGAGTGACAGCAACCCTTCGATGGCTGCCCTCACACTGACGACATATGGGCCCGTGTGCACGTGCATATATTCGTGAGCGCACACACACTCACAATCACACACACACACACACACACACACACACACACACACACACACACACACACACATGAGCGCGCGCGCGCGCGCACACACACACACACACACACACACACACACACACACACAATCACACACACCACACACACACACACACACACACACACACACACACACACGCACACGCGCGCGCGCGCATGCACACGCACATGCACACACGCATGCTCGCACGCATGCTTGCACGCATGCACGCGCGCCCACACACAGAGATTCAAAAAAGCATGCATGCACACACACACACACACACACACACACTCTCTCTCTCTCTCTCTCTCTCTCTCTCTCTCTCTCTCACACACACACACACACACACACACACACACACACACACACACACTGACTGACGGAAACTAATTTATACTCAAGATTGTACTGACCAACACACACACCACACACGCACGCACGCACGCACACACACACACACACACACACACACACACACACACACACACACACATTCCGATGAAACAAAAAGACCAATACCTTCCTCCCAACCTTTGTTATGTCTGCTGTACAGATCGAAGCCAAAACAAAGCATATTTCCCCATATGTCATCCTCCATTATTACGTAATACATAAAAATGCTCTGTCCAACTTTGTAATCACGTCAGTACTGATGTCCTTTGCAAACAGAGCAGACAGACTGAAATCAACACTGACGTCCACGTGCCGACGTTTTCTCTCTCTCTCTCTCTCTCTCTCTCTCTCTCTCTCTCAGTCAGTCAGTCAGCGCTCATGACTTCAGCACCACTTAACGCGGCAAAAAGAAAAGCCGAGGTGAAAAACGTATTTTCCCCTGTGTCATCCTCCGTTACTCCTTACACAATGCAGCCCTGACCAGCTTGGTAATGACATTATCACTGACGTAGTTTGGGCCCCCCGAGCAGACAGACTGAAAGCAAGACTAACGGTCGTTTGTAGGCGAGCACACAGACCTATAACGGGTCGTTTGTAGGCAAGCACACAGACCTATACTTTGTCTCTCTCTCTCTCTCTCTCTCTCGGGGCGTTGAACTGTGTCACAGTTCGAGCAGTCGGACATTAACGCAGTGACCATGCCATCAGGACCACTAGCGTTTAGAGCGAGATGTGGATCCTTCGTCCCCGTCTACATCTCTTTCATGGCGAAGCGAGCGAGGAAGAGAGCCGCCATTGCGATCGCCATGCTGACACACCGGTCGAGGACGGACGGTGCTACCCTTGGCTTGCTCCTCACCTTGATGTTTTGGGGCGGACTGCTTCTACGCTGTGGCGATGTGGAGCAGAACCCCGGACCCAGGTCAGACAGCATGAAGCAAACCCGGCTCGGCAGCGCATCACGCAGCACCAGTGTGGACAAGGCTGGCGCTTCTTCGGCGGCGGACAGTGGACAGACGACTCCCACTTCTCCTCAACAGCCCACGAATGCTGACATCATGGGTATGTTGGACTCTATGAATTGTACATTTAAGGAAATGAACAATAAATTCACCGACATGGAGAAGAGTGTCAGAGACTTGAATGACCAGTTCGCTGCACTGCATCATGGATGAAGGATCTGAGGGAGGAGGTGGGATCTTTAAAAGAAGAGAATGCTGTGCTAGCAAAAAAGAACACTGATCTCACTACGAGACTTGAACAATTAGAAAGAAAGGCGGATGATTTAGAAGGAAGATCAAAAACGAAATAACCTTATTTTCTATGGTATCCCGAGAGATAAAAATGAAACTAGCGAACAATGTGGAGGTAAAATACATGATCTATTAACTGATAAGTTAGATTTGACACGGGACATTGAGTTCGATCGGGTACACAGATTAAATGCCAAACCTGATTCTCCCATCATCGCTCGATGTTCATTTTACAAAGACAAAACGAAAATCTTAAGAGCAAAGAGAAAATTAAAAGGGAGTAATATCTTTGTGGGCGAGGATTTCTCCTCTCGTGTTAGAGAAATAAGGCGTGGTCTTTCCCCCCATCTGAAGAAAGCAAGGTCAGAAGGCAAAAGAGCGACGATGATCTTTGATCATCTCCTCATTGACGGGACAAAGTATTTCCTCGACGACCAAAGCAGATTGGTTGAATCCAGATAGGGGGGTGGCCGGCTACCTGATGAACATTTGACCTACACCTGTGTGGCAGAAGAAGGAACTGACAAAAAACGCTACACCGGTAAAATCGCCTGTCACTTGTGGCAGTGTCAACGGTGAACCGTTTTTTGTGGGTCAGAGAGGAGAGTCCGGACAAACTGTGAAAAAAACGTGCAAAAAAGTGAACAGCACAGCGTGTGTACAGATGTAAAGAAACCTTTTTCTTTCCTGTCGTGGAATGTGAATGGCTTAATTTCTAAACTAAACCGACTGTGATTTTATGTCGTTTATTTACAAGTTTGATTTCATATGTTTGATTGAAACGTTTATGGATGAATGTCGTGCTGATATGTTTGTTGGTTATGAAAGTTTTTTTGTAAATCTGCTGTAAAATTTTCTAAACAAGGGAGGCGTTCAGGCGGGGTGTGATTTGTTTATCAGAAAAAAGAATTGTCTCCCTTCGTTAAAATCATCGACGTTAATTATTCAAACTTTTGTGTGTTCTTGATCGATAAAAGATTATTTGGAATAGATAAGGATGTTTTGTACTTTTGTTCCTATATACCTCCAGAAGGTTCACCTTTTTATGCCCATTTTGATGTTGATAATGGAATTAATTTACTTGAAGAATGTCTCGTTGATTTATTGTTACCTAGGGATGTTTATGTGATATTAAATGGTGACCTCAACAGCAGAACCTCTAACATTTCACAAGATGTATCTGTGTGAACGATGTTCTTGATGAACATTTCCATAGCCGGCCTCTCAGTATATTAATCGACACTCCGAAGACTGTACATTGAATAATTACGGTAAGTTGCTACTAAATATATGCACTGCTCTAGATTTGTGCATTCTCAATGGCGTGTGTAAAGGTGACCTTGAAGGTCGCTATACATACATGTCTGAAACTGGTGCCAGTGTTGTCGATTATTTCATATTTTCTAAAGAACTTTTTGCTCTTTTGTATGATTCATGTATGCTTAATGTTTTAGAAACGCATAGATTCTGACCATTTACCTGTATCGCTTTCTATTGCTTTTCCTAAAGAAAATACTGTACATGCCTGTAATAAGATAGAAAAAAACATGTTATAGAAAAAACTCGTCTGGAATGATGAACACGCTAGTTTGTTTCGTAGTACATTATGTAGTGATGAAATCCGTACAAAGATAGATGTTGCTATAACTTTATTAGATGTGGATATAAATTATGCGCTAGACATGTTTAATGATGGCATGAAAGAAAGTGCAGACTGCATGAGGAAGTGTATATATTAATAGTAACAAAGTACCCTGTGACTGGTATGATAAAGAATGTGATGCTAGTAAAAGAAAAGCCAGGAGGTTACTTCGTATTAGTCGTCGCACTTTAAAGACAGAGGATAAAAATGCTTACTCAGTTGCTAGGCGAGAATATAAACATTTATTGAAGAGAAAAGAGAAAGAAAAGACTTCAACAATTCTTTAGTTCAAAAACTTTGTATCATCTATAAACTGTCAAAAGGAATTTTGGAATACTATTCAGAGGATTTCTTTCAAAAAAAGACCAGGAAGGAATAACATCAGTATTGAGACATGGTTTCAACATTTCCAGGCTCTTCTAGAGTCTGATGTTAGTAACGTATGTGTTGACCAAACACTTGATGCCAACAATGACAGTTACATGAATCGACCAATTACACAAGACGAAGTAGTATTAGCGTGTAGAAAATTTGAAAAAATCGCAAGGCGGCTGGCCTGACGGCATTATTGGTGAACTATTTAAACATGCTTCTGATCAGGTAATGCATTTTTTTTCTGAAATTGTTTAATATATTATTTGATAAAGGTACGTTTCCAGAAAACTGGACTGAATCAGTTATTTTGCCAATTTTTAAAAAGGGTGATGTTTAATAATAACCCCAACAATTACAGAGGGATCTCTATTAGTGATATTAGTAGTAAAATCTTTGGGACAATTATTAAAACCGACTGCAAGAATGGGTAGAGAGGAAAATAATATCACAGGTGATTATCAAGCAGGCTTCAAGAAGGGTTATTCAACAATTGATCACATGTTTACATTGCTTGCACTTGTGCAGAAGAAGCAGTTTTCTTACAATAGGAAGTTATACGTAGCTTTTATAGATTTCGAGAAAAGCGTTTGACTCCATTAATAGAAATCTCCTCTGGCCCATTTTGAAAAAAAAATGGTATTAAAGGTAAACTCCATAGATGTATTAGAAGTATGTATGATAGAGTAAGAACCAGAGTCCGTTGTGGAGCGAAACTTACTGACTATATTAATGTTCTAGAGGAGTCAAGCAGGGAGGGGAGATGCATGTAGCCCTATCTTATTTTCTTGTTTATTAATGAGTTAGCTCTTGATGTAATCAACAATGGTAAACATGGTGCTTTATTATCGCTCGATGCTTTTGAATTGTTTATCCTTCTGTTGGCCGATGATG
>JADBJO010012645.1:0-5000 GCA_016801955.1 Conus betulinus | reverse complement strand
TGTCAGAAGTCTTTCTGTTGAAAATTCAGTTACTGAAGAAATACTGATGGATTCCAGTAAAGATTTTCCTAAGAGTTCGAAAAACATATCATACATCCAACCAATTAGAAATTACACATCTGACTTTATGTCACATTGTAATATTGATATTACTGCTATACCAAAATTTTCCTGCGGTACCTTCAATGCCTCCTTGGGAGCACCTAAATGCTTCTTTTGATTATAAATACACTATGTTAAAGAAAAAAGTGATAATGTAAATATCTTAACAACTGAAGTTCGGGAACATTTAGAAAACAGCTATCCAAATCATTTAAAAGTGTTTACAGATGGGTCGGTAATGGAATCCTCTGAGAGTGGTTCTGGCTTTATAATACCAACTTTAAATGTCAGGAAATCATATCATTTAGGAAAGGGGTTTTCAATTTATACCTCAGAATTATATGCAATACTGAAGGCTTTGATGTACATATATGATACACCAATTGCTTTATATAAAAATCCTACTGTGTGTTGATTCCAAATCTGTTTTACATACACACATAAGCAGAATTTTAATAAAGAAGTGGCTACTTTACCATCGTGCCCTAGGCACATTGTTAGACTATTCATAAATTAAGGCTGAATACCTGGAACACTAAATATTCTCATGGTATTACTTGTGTCTGCGGAGAAAAAACATTTCCGTACGTCATCTTTTGTTTGAATGCTCAGTGTTGACCCCGCTCTCTATCAGGAGGAAGGTATTGAGATGAATAACTTTGATAATGTCAATACTGTCTTATATGGTTCATGTGTTGCTGAAATTGCCATGGTTATTTCGCAGTCACAGGTTGCAAAATTTTTATAACGATCGCAACTTTGTGTACCATTAGGGTATTTCACTTATGTAAATATGCATATCAGATGTGGGTTTGAAAGAACTTGTGTTGGGGAAGCTTTACATCTTGAGATACCTAGATTCTCTCTCTCTCTCTCTCTCTCTCTCTCTCTCTCTCTCTCTCTCTCTCTCTCGCTCTCTCTCTCTCTCTCTCTCCTCTCTCTCTCTCTCTCTCTCTCATGTGCTATTAACTCTGTTTGGTCATCGAGTGCTTCCTATTATGCGGTATGGATGTGAGATATGGGCTTTTAATAAAGCAGCTCGGTACTGTGAAAAAGTGCATTAATATGCTCTGAAGAAGTATTTAGGTGTTAGTCTTAGTACTCCTATCGATTTGGTTTATAAGGAGTTGAACAGATATCCTGTCACTGTTAATTTTGTTGCACGATGTATCTGTTACTGGCTGGTTTAAAAATGCTGCAGATTTCAAATGGCAGATTATCCAGGAAGGCTTATACTATGCTCTGTGATCTTGATCATCGAGAGGAAAGACCGCTTGGGCCACACACGTTAGATCATGTTTGTTTAGATGTGGATTTGGATTTGTGTGGCTGGAGCAAGATGTGGGTGATGTCAGGGAATTTTTGTTTGTCTTTCGGCAGAGATTAATTGATTGTAGATGGCACGAATGGAATAAACTCGTGAATGAGAGTGACAGGTTTTCTGTACATAGAACTTTTTTTGTAATCCGTGTGGCTGCCTACCTATATATATATATATATCTATGCATGGATCCTGACAGGCTTTTAAACTATATTATAACTAAGTTTAGATTTTTGCATTTCTGACTTGTCAGTTCACTACTAATAGGTATAGACACCATAGGCCACAAGACTTAGTTTGTAAAACTATGTAAAGATGCAGTCCAAAACGAAATGCACTTCTTATTATGTTGTCCATTCTACAACAGCATAAGAGGGAAAAAAAAATCATAGCTCCAAAGTTCTTTCATAATCCAAATGGTTTTCGTTTGTCTCTCTAGTTGGCCTCAACGAACAGTAAACGCAGTCAGTAAAATTAGCAGTTTATGTCTATCAACCATTTAAAGCGCGGTAGATTTCTATAACTTGAATGTCTATTGTATGTGATGATGTTTTATATGTATTTGTTTTCGTTCCCCTCGTCCAAAGAGGGCCTTGGCCTTATGGAATAAAGATTTCATTTCATTCACTTCTCTCTTGACCGAGCTATACGATCATCCTCAGTGGAGAACTTAGGAGGCAGTGTGGTGCCCTGCGCATACACTGGATCAGGACAGTTGCCACTGAACACCACAGAACTAACGCGTCCACAGCAGGGCAGAGTCTTCTCCCAAGGGTTGCCTCATAGCAACTTACCTTTGAAAACTCGGCTGTAAACTGCCCGCACGAGGGGCAGTTCGATGGACTGATCCCTATGTGGCCCTGCATACTCTGACCCTAATGAGACACCGCGGGGTGTGAGTGATGAGATACGAAGGAGAAGAAGGAAAAAAAAAATCGAGAGGGGGGGGGGGGGGGGGGGGAATGGGGGGGGGGGTGGGGGCAAGAATATCTAGCTGAAAACAAAGAAGATTAACATACCCATTAATTGACTGAACCTTTCGTGGGTGGACAATAGGCTCGTAGAAAGTCTTTCTTTCTTTTTTGTCGACATTTCTGTTCCAACTAAACTCAAACACGATTATGAACATGATTATGGGGGGGGCGGGGGGGGGGGGGGGGGGGGGGGGGGGGAGGGGGGAGGAGACACAATAAGGTAGCGGGTAGACCTTGAAGAACAGTGACGCATGTTTTCTAAACACGACCAACTATTTCATGTCTAAAATCACCTACATACACACATATACACACGCGCACACACACACAACACACACACACACACACACACACACACACAACACACACACACACACACACACATACATACATACATACACCCACATACAACATATACACACGCGTGCGCGCGTGTGCCTTACACAAACAGAGACATACACACACATACGTGCGCATGCGCACAAGCACACACACACACACACACCACACACACACACACCACACACACACACAACACACACACATGACACACATACACAACACACACACACACACCACACACACACACACCACAACACACACAGCGACGCAGACAGCACACACACCACACACCACACACACACACACACACACACACACACACACACACACAGAAGAAGAAGAAGAAGAAGAAGAGCAAGAACAACGACAACAATGAAGGTATAACAGCATAAACGACAACAATTACAACAACCGACAGCAACTACAGCAACAAGCCTAACAAGATCAAGCAGAAGGAGAAGAAGAAGAAGACGGAGATGGATGATGATGATGAGATTGATGATGATGATGATGATGATCATCATCATCATCATCATCATCATCATCATCATCATCATGTGATCATGACAATCATAATGATGATCATGACCATGATCATAATGATGATCATGGAGAAGAAGATAAAGAAGAAGAGAAAAAGAAGAAGAAGAAGAAGAAGAAGAAGAAGAAGGGCAAGGTAATGTTGATTATAGTCCAGCCGACCGCAAAGGACCAAATCAGGGCTGTCACCGCGTTGAAGTCAACTCACAAGTCATTCATTCACACAACCCTTTGAACATAACATCTTCAAAAACAACAACAACAACAACAACAACAACAATAAAAAGAGCAAGAACAAAAAGATAAAAATAAGAAGAGGCAAAGAAAAATGATAACAAAGAAGATGAAGGAGGAGGAGGAGGAAGAGATGGAGGTGGAAGGAGGAACAAGAGAAGACTAAGAAAGAAGGAAACAAAAAGGTTTAGGGGGGAAAAGAAAAGGAGAGACCGAGAGAAAAGAAGAAAAGAAAGAAAAACAGAAGAAAGGAAAAGAAAAGAAAAAGAAAAGGAAAGAAAGAAAGAAAGAGAAAAGAAAGAAAGAAAGATGGAAGAAAGAATGAAAGACAGAAAGAAAGACTTGAAGGAAGGAAGGAAGGAAAGAAAAAAGAAAGAAAAAAATACAGACAGAACGAAAGAAAGAGGAAAAAGACAGAGACAAACAGAAAAGACAGACAGACAGACAGACAGCAACAAAGACAGAATGAAGAAAGACAGGAAGGAAGGAAGGGGAAAGAAAGAAAGAAAGAAAGAAAGAAGGACGGACGGAAGGAAACGAAAGACAGGCAGACAGAAAGCAGAGAAGGACAAGGACAGAAAGAAAAAAGAGACAAGAAGGGGGGGGGGAAAGAAAGCAACAATACGAACAAACCAACAAGAAACAACAACAACAACAACAACAACGCAGAATAACCAAACGGAACACAAAGGGCAAAAAGAACCAAATCAATAGGAAAAAACAGGGGAATGAAAGGAAATCCGCGACAGGCAGAACACCATGAAATCGTCAAACAAGCCACAAATGATAGGCTTACCAGCTGGTCGGCTCTGATCTCTGGGGTTACGTCATCACAAGGAAAAAGAATATCATTTGCCATTCTTTTACGTCTATGTAGATTGTGTTTCTGTCTCATTTTCTTGTGTTTTTTTTTCAGAATAGGGAGAGATGCTCTCTCATATTTAATCCTTCTCTTTTTTTAATATTTGAAGATCTGTTCCCCTTGAATATACCACGACAGATAAATGGGATAGATGGATAGAGTTGAGTGACAGACAAAAACAGACAGAAAGGACAGACAGCGGACGATGCATACAGCATACGTAAGTAGTACAGTATATACATGCATCAGACAGAAAACAAAATACAGAAAACGACGGAATAATCACATACATACATGCACACCGTGTGGTGTGGGTATGTGGGGTGTGTCTGCTGTCTGTCTGTTGTCTGCTTCGCTTGTTTTTGTCGTGTGTTGTGGTGTGTGTCTGTTGATACACGCATAGAATTATAGCATACGTAAAGAAGAGGGGGAAAGAGGGGGAGGGGCAGAGAGCAGAGGAAAGAGCGAGAGAATGTGTGGTTGTGTGTGTGCGCGCGCGGCGCGCGCGGAGTCGTGTGTGTGTTGCATGCGTGCGTGATGTGTGCACGCGCGTTGGGGGACAGTGTGCGTGAGTGGCGCGGAGCGAGAGCGGTTGATGTGTGTGGTGTGTGGTGTGTGGGGTGTG
>JADBJO010012644.1:23865-56752 GCA_016801955.1 Conus betulinus | reverse complement strand
ATCATATCTGGGGTCGGGGGGGGGGGGGGGAGGACGGGTGCGGGGTGGCCTGTGTGACTCAAGTCTGGTCTCAAACAATGTTTTGTATGTATAATTTTTTTGCGTCAACAGGTTTTCACCCTATTTGGATCTCCGGATCCATACCGCTAATCTTTTCCCTTCGTGAGCCGGCAAAGCCAAAGACAAACCCCTGGTTTCACAATCTGCCATTCATTACTCAAAAGATTTGTTTCTAAAGAAATACGTGTAACGGACATATATGACCAACTAAACGTGACTTTTCTTCATCTCTAAGGTACAAATTCCGTCAGACATATTACTAAAGGCATTACATACAAATGAATCGTGTGGCTGATTACGAGGACATGAAACCAGTAATAGTCAGAGATGACTGAGTGCAGGCTTGACAATGCTACGTCATTGAACACATGACTTGAACAAAGATTTATGTGATTGTAATATCGTAGGGGAGGGGGCTCGATCTTGGGCCCCCTTGGGGAGCCCGAGAAGTGCCAGGATGCGGGCCCCGTCAGCCGTGGAAGACCAGAAGGTAGACGAAAACGCCGGAAGATAAAAGGACGTCTTGCCATTCGTACAGATATTAACTCCTTTAGAAGCGCATATGAAGAAACCCGGATCAAACCGTTCGCCTTCCTGCAACACTGTGCATGCCCCTTGTCACCTATGTCGCTGCTGCACTTGCCTGACCGTGTCGCGTCACTGGTGGTCGTCATGCTGTACTTCGGACCTGTCGTCCACGGACATGTCCGCGCCTTCATAATGCTGTCATTGTTGTAAACCTATTGTGGGTACTCACTCCTACCTTGCATTTAACTCCCTGTAATCCTACGGGTATATGTACTCTCCCACCAAGTGATCTCAGAATACCAACCCCTCCAACCCCCCACTCCCTAACCTCATCCCTTGACCCCAAGCCCGCCTTCCTGACGGATGCCATGGCCTGTCTACAGTCGGTAGTAAAAGCACAGTTGCAGATAGTAAAGTGCAGTGCGTAAGAATCAAAGAGAGTTGTGCTCTGTGCCTGACCGCTCAGTTGACGAACGGACGAGTCATCAGTAAGGTTGCTCGATGGTAAAGACAGGGGAGTGTAGACCTCAGTGACGTCGTCCTCATGCCGGAGGAACCATCGGCCAGATACAGGGGATGGTAAAAAGGAGTCAACAGTCACAAGTGGTCAGAGTTGTCTGATCAATCTTTTTTTTTTATCAGTTCATATCGGTGCTGACAGCAGCATACGAATTATGGAAAAGTTTTAATGGAGATATGATGTACATTAAGTGCAAAATGCAAAATTGCTGAGCGAGCTATTTATGTTGAATACCAATATTAGAAAGCACACAAAGAAAGATGAGCATCTATGATTGGGTTCTAAAAAAATATATGTCAGCTGGAAATAGACTGATGAAATTACAAATTTAAATTACAAATCTGATTGTGAAAACGGGACTCTCGACATTGTGTGGAGAAAAAAACCACCATGCAATTAAATCTTTTGAATAATCGGGAAAATTTTGCTAAATACTTGCCTTAAGCGAGTGTCGTTAGATTAGAAAAGTATTAACAATCTTCATGTAGTAATGTAAAATTTCTCTGTGGTGTGACCTTCACTGTAGTAATTAAACTGGCGCATGCATTTTGAAGAAATTGGTAAGTGACGCAAGGACAAAGGTTGAATCTCTAAAAGTGGTAATCAGTGCAGACACCCATGGCGGTCAAAGGATACCAACCTAACTGTATTACAATTTAGCTACTAGCCCTTAGTCGTTCGCACGATATCGAAGCTTATCTACGGGCAAGAGGTTGATTGGATTTCAATGGCCCAGAAACACTGTTGAAGAAATTACAGTCGCGAGAGAAGTAAAAATGTGAAGGCAGCACACACTTGGTGTTCCTGTACACACAGATTCGTTAAATACTTACAGAAAAGCAAACTTACTATCGCTGTCTTGCCCAACGAAAAACTGGCAACGGCTAAATACGCTGCCAGAAGCCCTATATGTTTCAATTTTTGTCCAACCTGATATATTGGTAAATTCTGAAAAGGGGACTATCCTGAAAGGGCTCTCAACACATTACCTCTCTCCAGCCCGTGTAGGGACTTACACAAAGTAAATATTTGAAAAGTGATTAAATAATTTGAAAAGTGTAGCACTGATATTGAAAGAATTCTCAGATGTGCCAATAGTGCCAAAGAGTACCTCATTGGCATACTCATTGTGGAGCATGGCCAAGACTAAATTTGATATAGATCACACTGACATGAAGAAGGTTGATAACATTTTTATTCTGTCGTGTGAAGCACAACAGAACACATTGAAACCGTGTGTCCATATCATCTGAAGATTTTTACAGATGGTTCGATTGAGAGATCATATGCAGGGTCCGGTCGTTTTGTGATTCCATTGCTGAAAATCGTAAATCCTCTTCTCTTGGATGAAAGATGTGCCTCCATATGTACGATAAAAACTGGATCCTATTCTTTATGACGATGATTTTTATGTTTGACAATAACACTGCTGGCTATAATAAACGCATTTCACCGTTGATTTCAACGTCCAGTGATATATATCTTGCAAAATTTGAAAAGTCGAAATGAGAAAAGATTTACTTTTTGAAATTTTCATATACTTTTGCGCATGCGCGATATATACACACACACACACACACACGCACGCACGCACCGCACGCACGCACGCACGCACGCACGCAACACACACACACACACACACACACAAATGCTCACATACCTACACACGCACGCACCACACGCACGCCGACACACACGCTCACGCATATACATAAACACACGCGCCGCGCCCACACACACACACACACACACATCACACCACAACGCACATGTCAACACGCAGACACGCCTACACCCACACGGCATGCACGCAAGTATCGTACACAATCACTACGCGCACACCACTACACACACAAACACCCCACCCAACAAACCAAACCACACTTGAATACACCTGCGGCTGCGCGCATCTCTACGAGGTGGAGACAGCGGGAGGGAGACATGAACGGATACAAGTTTTAATCATGATTCAGACAGAGGACAAGGAGCAAGGTCAAATACATGACAAGATCTGGGGCTGAGGAGGCGGGGGGGTTAGGGGGGGGGGGGGCGGGGGGGGGGGGGCAGGCTGATCATGGTATGTGTAACGCATCCAGATATTACTATCAGCACAAATGAACTTGCGTAAATGGACTTCCCCAGGGTGGTTTACAGGGTGTGGCAATCCCAAGCGAAGGGCAAAAAATCACCCTGTGACATTTTTGAAAGAGGAGGGACGGACATGAGAAACATCGCACGTAATGTGCTCCTGCCACCCTCGCCACGCCCACTCCCAACCCACCACACCCTCACCATTATATCGAAGCACTGTTGTGTGTGTGCTGTGTCGGTGTGTGTGTGTCGTGCTGTGCGCGCGCGCGCGCGCGTAATGTGAGGCATGTGTATATATTAAATTTTTTTTTTTTTTTTGTTTTTTTTCTTTTTTTTCTTTTTTTTTTTTTTTTTTTTTTTTTACGGTGGTGAGCATGTATGTGGTGTGCGTGTGTTGAGTAAGTAGTATGTAGGTAGTAAGTAGTAGTTAGTACCAGCTCCGCTGGTCTGGCGACGTGGTTAGCGTCGCGGATTCCGGCTGGGAGGTCGTGGGTTCGATACCATCAGAAGTCATGTGGGTGGTTTTCTGCCAATCGACCCGGCTCCTACCCAGAGTTGAGTTTGCTGCGGTCTCAGTTGGGAAGACGGGACCACACAGTCGAGTTTCATCCATTAATGGATGCGTTTATGAGAGTGTTGCTCAAATTTCTGAACAACACTGCAGGTGCCTGTATCTCTCGGGCTCCTGGTTGACGCCGGGATGAGTATTATGAAAGGAGAGCGTAGAGTACAGCCCTGTCATGTAGTCTCAGACCGGAAATGATGAAATCCGTAGCATCATCTTAATCATCCTCATTCTCATCGATCAGCATAAAAGAAAAGTATCAGCCTTCTGTGGCCCTTCATTGCCTGCTCTCATGGTGACCTCAATTTCGATGTCCTCTCCACGTCTGTGGCCTTGGTTTGGTTCAGTCGGGGTCACCGGTATCGGCGAGTCCATGGGGTGTCGTGGACGGACCGTGGTGGCGGCCCTCCGGAGGGAGAGCTCACTCACGCCGGCTCCGCGAATAAGCAATTATTGTCGTCAGTAGGGGGCTTAGTAGGTGGTTTGTATGCGTTATGTTAGATAGAAAAGGCGCCACTGAACACCACACGAAGTGATCGGCAGCGTGTGCAGTGTCTCCTCCGGTGGGGTGCCTCTTGACGACTTGAAAATTTGTGATGCTGCCTGGGATTGCCGGTGCCGGGGCCTGCGGCGGGGCCGACCGGACTGTGGCGTGGACGGGGTGTATTTGTCGGAAGATGAGCGGCTGTGGGTGTACAGCCTCATGAGGTGGGCAAGAGGCTGGGACAGTAAAAATTTAAAAAAAAAAAAAAAAAAAAAAAAATAAGTAGTAGTAGTAGCAGACAGCAGTATAGAATCAGCAATAGTAGTAGTAGTAGTAGTAGTAGTTGTAGTAGTAGCAGTGGTAGTGTAGTGTGCTGTGAGGTGTGTGCGCGCGCGCGCACGAGTATGCTGGCGAGACTGTGCTTGTGTTGTGTGTGTGTGTGTGGGTATGTGTTGTGTGTGTTGTGTGTGTGTGTGTGTGTTGTGTGTTTCAAGTCAAGTGCTAGATTATATCTGAAAAAATGACAATCAAAAATAAGAAAAGATTTACTTTTTGAAAACTGTCATAATACTTTTTGCGCGCGCGCGCAAACACACAACACATATAAGCACACACTGTACATACGAGTGTGTGCTTGTGTGCTTGCGTACGTTGAGCATGTGTGTGTGTGTGTGTTGGTGTGTGTGTGTGTGTGTGTGTGTGTGGTGTGTGTGTGTGTGTGTGTGTTGCGTGCGCGCGGCGCGCTTTTAGTGCGCGCGCCTGTGTATGTGTGTTACTGTGTGCGAATTGTGCGGTGTGCGTGGTGTAGGGGTGGTAGTAGTAGTAGTAGTAGTAGTATGAAGTAGTAATAGCAGTAGTAGTCGCAGTTAGCAGTAGCAGAAAAGCAGTAGTAGAATCAGCAATAGCAGGAGTAGTAGCAGTGGTAGTAGTGTGTGTGTATGTCAGAAGTCAAGTCAAAATATTTATTTACTGATGGGACTTTGAATAAGCACATCATTGCTTTTTTTCCATCAAGCCATAAAAAAGCAACAACAAATAACAACAACAAAAACCAAATAGGAATATAACATCAAAAAACCAAGAGCAACTATACATATACCATTGACATCTAAAATACACTGACAATGCTATATGCAGATTACGAGTACATAACTTTATATGCATGATGGCACATACAATTCTTTTCCACATATGTCTGTGTATTTATGCACATATATCTATGATACAAGCTGATAGACAACATTATAAGTAAAGGTTATTTGGAATATTTTAATCACACATTTCTTGCATTGTTTGTTTTAAATGACTTTTCAATTTTTTTCCCTGAATGTATTTCGGTTACTTTATACTTTTGAATGTTGTACTTAGATTGTTCCATAATGTTCCACCATGTCCAGAGTAAAGGGAACTTGACTTATAAGAGATTGTTTCTTGGTCTGTGGAATGTTAACGGTAATGATTATGTATGTCTATGAGGGTTAGTTTTAAATGTATTTAAGATCTTTTTAGCGGGCACTTCCATACCTATAACCCTGTGCATTAAAAAATCGCTTTATTAAATGGTTAAAATATAATCTATGAGAAAAACGTTGAAAGTTTAGCCTTCTTATAATCTTCAAGTGTCACAGAACTAGATTTTTAACAAGACTAATTTTTAGCGCTCTTTTATTATAAACGATGAGAATGAATCTTAAGTTGTTTCACTGCAGCTGTCCCATAATGTTGATGCATAATCAATGATTGGTAAAATATGTGCTGAGAAGAAAAGCTTTCCGAGAATGAACATCAAGAAAATTTTTAATCTTAGCTAACTGAAATATCTTACAGGACAAGCGCTTACACACAAGGATGTTTGCCCATGATCAGTCCAAGATAAATCTCTGTCTATAATGACTCCTAAGGTTTTGTGTGATTCTACTTCATCAATTTTGTTATTATCAATAAACAATGGGATTAAAATTGTGGATATCATCGTGTTTGTTTTTGTGTCGGCAGATAGATACATACATACACTTAGTTTTCTCCGCATTGCATAGACATATGGTTTAAATTTGTCCATTTTGACTAATTTTTGGACAGTTTCTTTCTTGAAGATTATTTGTTAGTGTCTGAGGGTTGGAGTGACTAGAATATAGTAACGTGTCATCTCTGCAAACATTTCACATTTGCTGTGTTACAAAAAAAGGCAATCGTTGACATATATTGAAAATAAAAAGTTGGTCCCAATATAGATCCTTGTGGTATACCATATTTCACAGGCATGAAATTTGATGATTGATTAATAACAGATACTAATTGTTTTCTTTCAGAGAGAAAAAAGATGAAATAAACTTAATAAAAAACGGGGTTAAATAATATTACATAAACATCATGGGGTTAACCATAGCATTTTAACGCAACAGTAAGTAAATCATGATTGATTACGTCCAAAGGCCTTTTCAAAATCAATGAACAGAAATGCCTGTGAATTCATTTTCATTTTATACTACATAATAGACTATCTATAAGTTGTGTGAGTGGCGGTCTGGCAGGACTGTGATTTTGTCGGAAGCCTGATTGGTCCTCGTGAATTAGATCATTCTTTGTAAGAAAAGAATACAATGAGTTTTGTAAATGTGATTCCAAAGGTTTAGATAGAATAGACAAAAATAGAGATTGGTCTATAATTACAGGGATTGGAATGGATGAATCACCGGATTTATGTAAAAGGAATAACTTTAGCTTGCTTAAATTTTTAAGGGATAGTATTGCTTTTCTATACATAAATTATACAGATAAGGTAAGAGTGTCAGTAATTATTGGAGAAGAAAGTTTTAGTATTTTTGCCATCTAGTAATTATCTAAATCACGTGTACCTGTTTGTTTTTTAAAGAGTGACCGACTTTTTACTAACGTTTAAGACCGTCAGAAATCGGAGAGTAAAAAGGGGTATAAATTGGTTTCGAAGCAATATATAATGTTTTTAAATGAGAAAGATCATTTCCACCCCGACCCGACTTGTCATTATTGATAATTTTAACAGCGATATTGGAAAAAAATGGTCATTTACTCACTGGCTTGTAATATCAGTGATTACTTGTTGACTTTTTGAAACATATTATTGTTGTTCAATATGTTTATTGCTTTCCAAATTTTGTCGTGAATCCTTTGTAGATACTAACATTTCTCTGAAGTATTGTTTTTTTTTTGATTTTGACGTTCGTTTGCATTGCAGTAAACTTTATTCCCGTTGTTTCTTGAACTGTTCTCTTGTACCAGAGCTACTTAGAAAATCTCTTTGTTTGTATCTTTCAACATCTATTCCTTTGTCACCCATGGTGGTTTTTTATTTCTTGTCTTACTCGTTTTCTTTTATGAATGGTGCATGTTTATTATAAATATAACATCAAGAAAAGTGCTTGTCCAAAACTCGCTCGCTGTCATCAGGATCCCTAATTTGATTAGATATACCTCGAGCTGTGAATTTAGTAAATCAGTAAAAAAAAAAATCTTCTTTGTAAGTTAAACTTTTTAAAGTTTCTATAATATATAACTTATGTCCTACTTGTGGGGATTTTTGATCATGAGTTTTAAACCAAGTAAGACAAACAAACAGGGGGTGTGTGTGATTCGCTACAGCCCGCGATGACGGGGAGCATATTTCCAGTAATGTTTTGTTTTGCCATTTTTTGTTGGTATAAATATGGTCAATTAATGTAGAAGAATTCGACTCCGCGTATTTCAGGTAGGCCGTCAATCAATGTTCCAGTCCTTGACTTATTAAACCTTTGAGTCCATTAAAACTGAGCTTTTTCATCAAATCAATGGTTGAAGTCACCTAGTATGATGATTTCTTTATTTATATGATGATTTCGTCCATAAACAGAATGCACTTTTCATACCAGTCCTGTGTTTGGAGTGCGGCTTTCTATACATGAAAATCCCGTCCCTATCAGTGGCCGTTATGCACTCCTTCTAGTTTATCAATCTCTGCAGTGCAGATTAGACTTCTTACGTCTAAATATTCAAGGATCTTTCCAGTCTGTTACTCAGTTGAAAGTAAGACGCCAAAATATAACACGTACGTCCTTGGTGATTTTTGCGGTTTGATGCTGATCTAACGTAACGATAATCTGATCCTCCTGGAATGTACATGGTCAGAAGCACTATGCATGAGCTATCGTAGACCTTCCGCCAATTGCCAATACAAGTTAAATGGTATTTCCAGAATTATGTAGGGACTTCCATCTCGATGTTGTCATCCTTTTTTATTACTTGCACTGTTTACCGCGCTAAGAGAACCTCTGGCGGAGCCCCTGTTTACTTGGCCAGTGTTTTTAATAGTCCACGAATGGTGTTGCTGTGTGTGTGTTCCGGTGATGTGGGTGTGTGTGTGTGTGGTATGTGGTTTTGTGTGTGTTCCTGGTGTGTGCATGACATGGTGTGCGCGCGCGGCAACTATGTGCGAGCGTGCTGCCGTGTGTGCCTGCGCGCGTGTGAGTGGTGTTGTGTGTGTGTGTAGTTGGTGTTTGTGTGTCGTTGTGTGTCAGGTGGTGTGTGTCCTGCGTGTGTGTGTGTGCGCGCGCGCGCGTGCGGCGTCGTGCGTGCGTGTTGACCGTACCCACACACATTACACACACACACACGCGCGCGCCGCTCTATTTGAAACGCAAGTAACCATATTGGTTTGTCTCTTCTTAGTATTAAAGCCCTACACGTTTGCCAGTTGCTTACTTGGGATTTTTGTTGTTGGTTGCTGTTTGTTTGTTGCCGTGCATGGTGATGTTTCATAATCCCATTGATTACATGTTTCCACACATACCACTGGGACACAGAAAACACTAGTCTGGCTAGTTTGTCATTAGCGTCACGTCCCTTGTTGGCCTGTCAAACAAGACACGGAGCAGGGCAGTATAGTGTTATCGTTGTTGCGGTCTTGTAACAAAAGGACCAGGCAGTTAGTGTCTGTTGTTGGCCTTTAACACAAGGGAGCAAGGCAGTTAAGTGTCATGTGTTGGCCCTATCACCAAAGTACCCAGGCAATTTGTCACTTTTTGGCCTTCACAAAGAAGCCAGGCAGTTAGTGTCACGGTGTTGGCCTTTAAACAACCATGAGCTAGGCATTGAGTGTCACGGTTGTTGCCCTTCAACAAAGGCGAGCCAGCAGTTGGTAGTGGCTCCACGTTGTTCGCCACCTCCATTTTACGCTAAGGACCAGGCATTAGCCCTTGTCTACGTTGTTGGACCTTCAACAACAAAGCGGGGAAGGTACGTGAGTGTCAACGTTGTTGCCGTGGTCTAAAACCAACAGCGATGCAGGCAGTTTAGTGTCATGTTGTTGTCCTTCAACAAAGCCGAGATCATTCAAGTTGTAGTGTCACACGTGTTGGCCCCTTCATAACAAAGGTCAGCATGCAGTTCCGTGTCACCGTTGTTGTCCTTCATACAAAGAATCAGGTCAGTGTCGTGTCACGTTGATGCCCTTTCAACAAAGGAGCACGGCCTTAGTTAGGCCTCACAAGTTCCGTGGCCATCTACAAAGATGCACGGCCAATTAGTTTCACGTTGTTTCTGGCCATCTACAATAGGCACCGGCAATTAGTGTCAACTCGTTGTTGGTCATCTACAAAGGAGCAGGCAAGACCTCGGTCTGGCCTTCTCTGGCGCATCGTGTTCTGGACAACTGTCGGCATGCACTGCGGTTCCCCCTGTACTCTACACCCGTTTCACAATGGTTCCACAGTCTTTGGCACACAACAAAGCCTCGAACAGACCCCCCCCCCCTGTCTGGACTGCTTCGTGCGTAGCTTATTACCAAACGGGTTCTACCTGACAAAAAAGGAACATAACATTGCACTAGAACACTAAGGTGACTGTTTTGTAGGAATACATTAAATGTGATTACAATCCCGTTTCTACACCTCTCTCCCAGTGTTGTCTGTTTCAATTCTCTCTCTGTCTTTCTGTCTCTCTCTCTCTGTCTGTCCGGTCCGTGTCTGTCTGTCTGTTCTCTCTTCTCTCTCCTCCTTCTCGTCTCTCTCCCCTTCTCTGTCCCTCCGTCTCAGTCTCCACTCTCTCTCTCTCTCTCTCCTCCTCCTCCTCCCCTCTCTCCACTCTCCGCCTCTCCCCTCCCTTCCTCTCCTTCTCTCTCTCTCCCCCTCTCCTCTACTCACACCTCAACTCCGGTCCTCATCTACCTCCTCGCTCTCTCCCTCCTCACTCACCACCTCTCTCTCTCCCTCTCCTCATCTCTCTCTCTCTGTGTTAAAAAATATGAAAAGATAGATCCTTATTTCGTAAAATGACAAGTAGTTCAATTGACACACAACGTACACAAAATCCAGTTAACATAGAGATCTTGTGTGTGCGCGCGCGCGCACACACACCACGACACCCCACACGACAACACCAACACCACCACAACACACCCCACACCCGCTCTCTCTCTCGCTCTCTCTCTCGCTTCGCTCTCTCCAACTCAGTCGGGGTACAGGTCTCCCTCTCATCTCTCTCTTCTCACACACACCACACACCACACACCACCCACTAACCCGTCGCCACTACCATCACGGCTCCTCAAAGTCTCCCCCCTGCTCCTGCGCCACTCCGTCTTCCTCTTTTGCACGTCATCGCGCTACCCACGCCCTCTTCACTCCTCACACCCCCTTTCCCTCTCCTCCTCATCCACCTCTCCGTCAACTCTCCCGTCCCTTCTATCCCCAATCAAAAAAACCTTCATCCCCCTCAACGGTCTCCCGTCTCCTCGCTCTCCCTCACCCTCGCTCTCTCTTCCATTGGACCCTCCAGTCCTCTTACCCTCCTGCATTTCCCTCCCCCCCCATCCTCCCCCCATCTCTCCTCCAGTCCTCAGACGGAGACCCTGCTCAACATCTCTATCATCGCCTCGCACTCCCTCCAGTCCCTCCGCTCTCTACTCTCTCTGGGAAATCCTCAGCGTCTCTCGTCTCTCTCCGTCGCCTCAACTCTCTCCTCCACTCTGAACCTCTCAGTGTCACCGCTCCGATCTCCACTAGCACTCCGTCAGGTCCTCCCGCACCCCTTCCTCAACCCACCCCTCGCTCGTCCCTCTTCCATCTCTCCACCATCCAACTCACGAACCCCTCACACTTCCCATACTCACAACTCGAACAACCGACGCCGTTCTCTACCCAACAGATCCCTCCTCTTCTCTCCGTTACTATCTCTCTTCCGCCTCAACCATCCCCGATCTAAAGCTGAGCTCTCCCGCTCTCGCCTCCCACAGTCTCCTCCCCCTCGCCCGCTCTCGACGAACTTCGTATCAAATGTCCTCCCCCCCACTCCTACCTCAACTCTCCCTCAGGTCCCTCTTCCTCTCTTGACCATCTCATCTCCCTCATTCGGTCCCAGCTCAGGGATCCACTCACCTCGTTCGGACTCCCACTCTCTCGGTCCCCCTCACTCACATCTTTGATCAACCAACCGCTCTACCCTCCTCTCCATCCCCTCTCCAGAATCTCTCTAAGGACAATCGTCTCTCGGAACTCCTCCGCCCACACTCGCCCTCTCCAAGACCCTCTTCCCCAGTGTCCTCTCTCTCCTCAGTCCCCGCCATCACCGAGCAATCCTCTCTCTCGTCTCCTCTCCTCTCTCTCTCTCTCACACACACACACACACACCACACACACACACACACCACACACGACAACGACCAAGTCCCAACCACATAACACACAGCACACACCACACGCGCGCGCGTGCTCGCCACCACTATCGACTGATTTTCAGTAAAGGGAATGTTTTATCCATCAGCCTGTTTTTGGCTTTAAGCTTGCCATTTGTTCCAGGATTGCGTGCGGACGACTTTTACCGGACAGCGCTAGACATACAGGACAGACGGAGACAGTAAAGACTTGACGGAGACATTGCCCACTCACCGCACAGAACAGGACGTACTGCACCACAGCCCTCAGTCCAGGGCTGAATGGTCCCGGCCTCGCCCTTTCTAACTGCCATTCCCTTTCTGGTGTTACCATTCCCCCACTCCCACTAGAATCCAAGCTAAAGAAGGGTTTATGTCCCCTGCCCACTCGTTAAAATTGGATCGGTACAGTTCTGGTTGCTATCGTAGGTCCTGGTCCCCTATGCCCCCAGGGACAATCCCCCCATCCCCCACCACCTGCCCCCCCCCCCCCCTATTTTTTAAACCGTATAAATAAAAACATCTTTTTACAATTGGATGGTACGTATAGTGTTTCTTGGTGTCTGTTCTTGTGTCACTTTGGAGACAATGAGTATTGAATACAATCCTAGACGTCAAGGTGTTGGATCCCCGTCTCTGGACGGGACGTTGTGTTTTGTGTGTGTGTGTGTGTGTGTGTGGTGTGTGTGGGTGTGTGTGTGTGTGTGTGTGTGTGTGTTTGCGTTTCTGTCTGTATTGTATGCGTCTCGTGCTTCTGGTGTGTTTGTATGTGTTTGTGGTGCACTGGTTTGTGCTGTGTTTGTGGTGTTGTGTGTGTGTGTGTGCTGTTGTGGGTGTGGTTTGAGGGGGGTATGGGGATTTGTGTGCGCTTATATGTGGTTGTGTCGTGGTCAAGCGCATTTTTGGTGTGCGTATTGTGACGGAGTACGCGCCGCAGTCTCCCGTATTACGCGCGCAGATGTGTGTGCGCACTCATGTGACGTGTGTGTCCCGTGCATGGTGTGTGTGTGTTGTTTGTGAGTGTGGTGTGTGTGACGTGTGTGTGTGGTGTGTGTGGTGTGTTTGTGTGTGTGTGTGGTGTTGTGTGCTATTTTTGCGCGCGTGCGCTGTATGCGTGTGGGTTGTTTGTGCGTGTCCATTTCGCAGCTCGACGGTTGTATGTTTGTATGCAGTGAATACATTATGGGAGTGTGTGTGTGCTCCCTGGGTGGTGTGTGGGGGGGGGGTCCTCTTTCTCCTCCCTTTAGTCACCATACCTTTCAAGAGTGTGTTGGGTTCTAAGTTCACTTCAAGCAAATTCTGTGATAACGGACCTTGTGCCCACCTGTGTTCAGGGACGGTATTAGCAGCAACCCGTCAAATGTACCCCACGCGGACCCACCATAGCGCGATCTTGTGGCTTAGGCTCTGTTGTAAATTGTACATTGATAATGCGAACACAAGCTATAAACCCACACATACATAACCAAAGCCCCTCTGGCATGTCGCCGACCCCTGCCGCGTATGTTTGCTTGTGGCCGTGGTTGAGCCCCGGGGGCAGAGAGAGTTCTGGCTTCCACCACAGGGATGCGTTGAGAGCCAGCGATTGGCAAGAGCAAGAATTCGTTTGCCGACATGCCTTTTCACTCGATCCACGTTTAAGATCTTCCATGGCTTTGCTCTCTTCGTCAGTCGCTGAAGAAGGACACACTTAACAAGGCGATTACTAGTCCAGGAAGTAAGCGTGAGGTGGGGGTTGGTGTGTCCTGTCGGTTTGAGCCCGAGGGGATGGGGGTGTTGGTGTAGGGAGGGGGGGACCGTGAACAGGGACGGATAGACCATTCACACGTACCCAAGACGGGTAAATGTCACACCACACACACAACACACACACCCCACACACACACACACACACCCACCACGCACACACCCGCGCCACATATTACGCACGCACACCACACAGCAACCACACACACCGATACACCACACACCAGCCCACACACTAAGACCACCCATGCGCTTGCGCACTGTGGTCGGGCACACTCTCACACCGCATACGCAACGCGCCCCGCGCGCCCCATGAACACACACACCAACACATCACGAGCACCACACACCATACACATAATATATGAAATTATGCTACTATACTACCCGCATAGATATACTCTATCACGATATATATATTATATAATATATAGGTTATACACATCACGATACTACTCCACGCCGCACATACAAACATGTAATAACTACATACACACACACAACACACACCACCACACACCGCACGCGCGCCGCGCGCGCACACGTACGTACTCACGCTCACACACATACCACACGACGGCAAACATCATCACGTCTGCGCACGAGAGAGACAGACAGATGCCAGACAGAGCACAAAGGACCAGGAAATAGCGGAAGGAGGGAAGGCTGACACGACGCCACCAACTGCAAAAAAGATGGTGAAAAAGCATGCCCCCTAGTGCATTTATGAACCAGTGAGTGACAGCAGAGAGGACAGACAGCCAGACACACCGAGAGAGGGGGGGAGGGAGGAGAGGAGGCCGGGACCCATGAGGAGAGATACCCAAAGCAGAAAGAATAGAATGAGTACAAAAGAAGACAGAATAATGGGAACCAGTGAAAGGAACGCCGACTCCCCGAGAGAGAGAGAGAAGACAGACAGATCAGACGATGAGGAAAGAGACGACTTTCGGGAAAGATGAGGGACCCGACCGGTGGGCCGTGCCAGGGGGAGATAGCATACAGGAGCTGAGAGAACAGCAAACAAGATAAGGCTAAGAACCGCCCAAAGCCAGTTTCAGGATCCTCGGATCAGTGAGAGGACGTGGGAAGCCGATTTGCAATAAACGCGAGGGGAGTATCTACGTTGATGTTCTCGGTAGTACAAGTACGTTTTTTAGTCGTGGTAATAGTCCACAAACTCATCATGAGTAGTGCCTCCATGGCCCAATGAGAAGTTCCCTCCAATGAAATCATTATTAATTGTAGCATGGCACAGGACAGCTGAAGGAGAGAGTGTTGTGGAGGATGGAGGGGAGAGAGGTGTGGGGATAATCCAATGACTTGTGTGTTGGGCGCGGACCCCGCTGACCGTTGTGGGTTCGCGCCCGTAGTGTAGGGGATATTTGAACGGTTTGAAAAATACGGTTTGTCTCAAGAGAGAAACCCTATTCTGGGCTGTCTGATTCAGCCCCTAGGCGCAAGATCTAAGTTGTCGGCAGCCAAAGAGCAGTCAACCCGAGAGGGCCACAAGGACTTCATCGTTTGGGTCACAGCATGCTCCATTGGGCAACGGTGTGAACCTTAGAACATTTCACTTCTCCTCCATCCCTTCACTGGGTCTGTGGGACTTTCGCTCCCGTAGGGAGTTGATTTGTGTCTGCGACATTGCTGGCCCTGTCGTTGATGTAAGCACATCTCCCCATGATTGTGCGCCTGCCCTATTTCGCTTATCGTTCCCCCGTTGTAAACAAAATGTACAGAGGCCATTGTAGTATTTAGCAATAACAGTGGGTCACAGAAGCAAATGCTATGTTAATGATTTACAGTTCATTCCTGAAATGTAACGTGGGGTCTATCACCATGTTATGTCACATGGCTTTCGTAACACACGAACTCCCCTAACGTGCCCGAACACAGAGTGCAAGCGCACTGTTTCTGGTGTCTCCTGTCTGGAAATGTTTGGTATCAAAGTGGATTTTTCATGTGCTGGAGTTGGAGCTGGTTGTTTCATTTCATATCGTGTTTGCTGGTTTTTTCGAAATGTGCTTCTCTTCGGGTCCATTAGCCAATCTGTACCTTCGCCTCTCAGAAAATCAAATAGACGTAAACACTAGAATCTTAAATCTTCAACATATGCCGTTTCCTTTTGATCGATTTATCTTGAATCGGTTAGACCTGCAAGCACCACGAGGTGCCGGAAGAAGCGTTAAGGATCGCATGCCGACTGTCTGGAGCAGGCTTGTGGACCTCCAAAGAATATGGAATTTCGGTGTCCCCCCCAGCGTGTGCACGTGCGGTACCTCTTTATTATTCGTATGAAACTGCTCATCTATGATGAGCTTCCCCAAAATACGTCGTTGCACCCCATTGATGCCTGCGCTGGGCTGGTCGAACAAACTTGTTGTCCCTCGTGAAAGTCTCAGTTTGCTGTGAAGTGCGTAAACGTTGTTCGTCGGCAGCGGGACGGAAGTTTTCAGATTAGTGTCACCAAGCGCCGGGCATGTCATGCGTACGGGAATACGCTACATCTATACGCAACACCAAATCCCGCCTAAGTTTCCGAGCCACATCACTGGCGATATGTTTTAAATGCTGTATGGTTAAATAACCATAATGGGGACTGAGATGATGCGAACGATCTGGTTTCATGCGCCAAGAATTGGCTTTGGGACGTCATTGCCCATGAGGCCCCCCACCACCATGCTGCCTCCGAACCTTCGGGGAAACATTCATTGTATTGCGTGACTTCGGAACATTCTTGTATTTCGACATGACATGGAACCACCCAATTCTCGTGTTACGTGCACCAACGTCGGTCGTGTGATATGCAGACGTGTAGAGAAATGGGCCGCAAAACATCGTCCGCGTGTCCCTGTGGCGTGGGCGTCGATGTCAACGCAGTACGTTGCGCAAGACTTTGTCCTAGAGCGCAGATGCATCTAGAACAAGCCGGGACCACGTGGGCAACATTTCACAAAGATTGTGAGATTTATGCAAACGATCCCCTCATCTATCTCCTATCTCTCCATCTCTCTCTCCCTCTCCCTCCCTCATCTCTCTCTCTTTGTCTATATGTCTCGTATGCCCCCTCTCCTCTACTATCTCCTCCCTCCTATCTCTCCCTCCTCTTCTCTCTCTATCTTACTCTCCTCATTCGTGTGGCTATGTGTGTGTTCTGTGGTGTGTGGTCGCTGTGTGTGTGTGTGTCGTGTTATCTTGTCGTTTGCTTACGTCTGAAAAAAATGTTTATTGAAAAATCCTCATCGTGGTTTGGCATGGTAAATGAAGACGGTGCTATACTTTGCTTTTGTTTGTGTTTTGTTTGTATTTTGGCTTGTGTTCCCTATTTAAACAGCCACAGGACTGTTTACCATGTCTAATGTCCTAACAGAAAAGGCCTCCGTACTGATGGAGGCACGGTACCTCACGCCATAATGGACCAGCCCACCGAATAACCTAGCTACCTACACATCGCCGGCCCCCCCCCGGTGGTACGCTCCCCCCCCCCTTTTTACCCAATCTGTTGGTGCTGTCCCCATTGTCCTCGTCTGGTCACACGCAAGCAACATTGATCATCAAGACTTGCTGAACCATGAATTTGACCCCCCCACTTTAGATTGTTCGTCTTTGTATGTTTGTCTGATTGATCTCAAGTTTATAAAGGCTTCCTGTCGACCCCCCGAGGTCTTGCAAAAAACGTTAATTCTGTGTAGCCGTTTTTCTGATGGCGAGCAAGAATCACATTCGTGTTTTTATCGCTTATTTCAATATATCGAATATACGGATCCCCAGCACTATCGTAACGTTTTCTTTGAATGAGAGAGCGACAAGAGTGACATGCCCGTCTACGTCTTCGCGGCTTAGAACCCCGAGCCGTCATACTGAAGTCCACCTTCACCATTCCAGTGATTTGATGGATACCCTGGTGCCTACTCGTTCCCGGATTTGCCTCTGTCGTTGGCACAGTCGTTGCTGCACAGTATTTAAGAGTTCCAGTTTGAAGCACAACCACACTATTCTATGCACACGGCTCTGGTCCTCACGCGCGGACAAAAACGGCTGAGTGCAGGCCCCGGACCGTCTAAAGGCTTAGTCAGACGCGAACAAGCTGGGTTGTGTGGGATACCCGAGAGGGCAGCCCACCATTAAACACAGATCTGGTACGTGTGCGACTGACTGTGGCTCCCAGGAATGGGTCATTGATTTCCTGAGTTAACTGCAATCGAAAAAGCGGTGTGCTTCTGTGTGTATGTGTGTTGTTGGTGTGGGTGGGGCGGTGTGTTGTGTCGGAGACGTATGAGAGAAAGAGAGAAGAGATGCGAGCGTGTCCGCTATTTTTTTCCTACTTCCCCGATCCGCACATTCGTTCCTAAAACAATCGATTGTGAGTCTAGTAAAGTTTTTTCCCAAGGCGATCCATTCCTGGTAAGCTAGGACGACGTAACAACAGCCTATGAAAACCTCAAACCTTGTCCATTGACGGGAGAAAAAAACAATTAATAACTCATTGAGAAGGTTCTGTTTCTGTCACTGGTTATCTTTTCGGTTTTATCGTTTATTTATAATCAAGAGAGTGCTTTGCTAATGTGGCCTAAACGCGTAGTGGTTGCCCTTTTTAAAACCAGTCGACTCATGATCCAGTTTTCTGTGAGTCAGGTACCACTTTCGTGATGGGGTACCCCACAATTTGCTGAGTAACCATGATTTGCTGATCTATGCCCTTGCCTCTCGAGGCTGGTTGGCTCTTTTGCACTAAGTAGGTGATTATTAATGGACATGGTACAACTGATTAATGCAATCTTAAACGATGGCGGCTATTAAGCCGACTTCCTTTGTCCTATAAAATGTTGCTGATCATGTTACGGGCCGCTTCGCAAAAGAGGGGTGTCCTATTACCTCTCCAATATAAAGACAGAGAGGCCAGTAAATTTTTACAGGCAAAAACCTGCGGTGTCAGCTGGTCCTTCTAGAGACTAAATTTCAGTCAAAATTCGTGGCTGGATCATAGTGCCGTTCTTGAGGGACCTACAATTATACAGTGTGGTTGTAATGTCTAATGGATTTTTCACCAGCTTATCAGCAGATTGAACCGCTGATGTTCTCGTGCTCACGCCGCCGTGTGCCACGCACGCACACACACAAAAACAATGACGCGACGCGACACACTCGCACGCCCCGCACAACATACCGCACTGTAAGCACGCAGTAGAGCAGAGTGCGAGCCGTTTGAGAGACGAGGAGAGAGCGAGAGAGAGTGCAGAAAGACGGCAGACAGACTAGAAGACAGGACAGAAGAGAGAGCTATCAGGAGGCAGGCAAGAATGCATCTTACCTGACAATTGAAGAAAGTATTTTACAATATAAACATTCTCCGTGTGCTAAACACGGTATTAGTATGAACTGGTTTCATATAAGCACAAGTGAAAAAAGCAGGTTTCTGCCCTGTGACTGGTTCAGACTCGTAAAAACGCGTGCAAGTAACTAAAAGTGAAATACAAGCAAAAATAGCTAAGACCAGAAAGAAAAAAAGAATGCAAAATAAGAAAAAGAAAAAAGTGCACGCGCTTGCTGCACACAGGCACAACACTATAGATGACGAAATATACAAAACTACCGCTTTTGATAAAAGAAAGATAAGATTAAGGCCAGAAGGAAAGAAAGAAACGCCTCAAATACACTCCCATAAGTACGCCGTTTTTTGATGGTTGCTTTTTGGCTTCCCCGTCCTGCATCCACACCCTGAACCAAACACATTATTGACTTGAAATAGACTCCAAGAAATGGCCCATCGATTCGTTTGCCCTACTTTGTGAACACACGAAAAAAGTATCAAAACAACACTGACTGCATCTAAACACACACCGAAAGGATACCAGGTTCACCCACACGCGCGCCATTATTGGAAAGCTGTCACCGACCCTCTGCATCTGTTTTCCCTCAACACCACTGTGATCAGAACAGCAGCGAACCCAATAATGCTATGTGTCTGGCAAGCAGAAGAAACAGAAAACCAAAAAGAGTAACAAAGAACGGCGGAGTGAACACCAGAGACCAAAACAAAAAACAAAATAGAAAGAAACCGAAGATACGGAAGAGAGAGAAGATCAGCTCTTCTCTTCTTGCTGACATAGGCCCCTGACGCTCTTGAGCCGAAATGGCAAACATGGCGCGTTCATGCACTCGATCCCTGTCGCTTCTGTATGGACGGTGTTCGCTCTTCAAACGGCTGGGGGCGGCAAGGTCTTTGCTAGTCCGTACGCTCGCTCGAACTGAGGAGCACAAGAGCATTATAGCTCATACACAATAAATGCATCAGGATAATATTGATTATTAGGGCGCTTGGCCTTAAACCTTACATCATGAGCCATACAGCGCTACTGACAATACAGAAAAAAATGTTTAGGAAAACATAAATGAAAACCAATAAGGACGATGAACCTTGTGACCAATAAGCGCTTGTGATATGTAGTCCGGAGCAGAAGAACCAGAAAACTTTCCTGTGTTCCCCCCCCTTAGACAAATATAAGTGACTTGAAATGAACGCGAATTGAATACCCTTAGTACCATAGCACCCACCCACACTATAACCCAAGCGGGGTATACTTGTACCTACTTGGTCGCCCCTCTTCTCCTTTGTGTACCCCCCGGCCCCCTCTCCCCGTCCCCCCCCCGCCCCCCTCCCCCCCCCCCCCGCAACCCCCCCCCCCCCCCCCCCCCCCCCCCCCCCCCCCCAAATCTCCTCTCGCCCTCCCCCGCCCCCCCCCCCTCCCCTCCCTCTTACCAATGTCCTACGTATCTTTCATATTCCCCCCCCCAACCCCACTGCCTCTTCCCCCACACCCCCCGCCCCACCCCTTCCGTATTTTTCCATATTCTCCGTCCCCTTCCCCCCCCCCCCCCCCCCCGGCCCCCCCCCCCACCCCCCCCCCCATTCTCCTTTCCTTCCCCCCCCCCCCCCCCCCCCCCCCCCCCCCATCCCCCCCCCCCCCCCCCCCTCCCCCGTCCCCCCGTCGTCCCCCCCCCCCCCCCCCACCTCCCCCCTTCCCCCCCCCCCTCCCCCCCCCCACCCCCCCCCCGCTTTCCCCCCCCCCCCCCCCCCCCCCCGCCCCCCCCCCCCCGCCCCCCCCCACCCCCACCCCGCCCCTCCTCCGGCCCAGCCGTCTTTTCCGTTTTACCACACCCCCGTCTCCTTCCTCCCTCCTTTCTGGCCCACAAGCTCCTTCTTTCTTTTCTTTCCCCCCACACCATCTTTCTTCTCTCCTTTCTCCCTTTCCTTATACCTCCCTTTAGTGGCCCCCCCACCGTCTCCTTTCTCACCCGTGTTCCCCTTTCTCCACACGTCCTACTACTCAATCACTCAATCCCTTTTTTTTTTTTTTGCGCCGGAACACAATTCGATTTCTTGAGAGAAAAAAAGAAATAGAAAACAAAACCAAAAAACCCGGATCGCACATAGGGACCTTACGCTGTTAAGCCTAACTCTGTCCCTAAGTGAGCTGAGAAGCAGGCTGACCGAAGCACAGTGTTTCATCCCTCTAGAAATATCCAAGGACTGAGCCTGTTTTACTGGACTGCAAATACAACACTGGTTTTCGCTTTGCCATAGGTCGCCGAAAACACGATTCTAATGCAGACTCTTTTCAGCTTTGTACCCACATTCATTGTTTTAACTTTGATATTGCGTTATTCCCGCGACATGATTCCCCATGCCAAGTTTTTAAGGAGGATCAGAAGCAAAAACTGTGTATTTGTACAATCAATAACGGAAACTTGCACATTGCAAAGACGACGGGACGGGCACACACCACAACACACCACAGCACACACACACACACACACACACACACACACCAACAACTCACCACATTCACATTCACAAACCACAACACACACACACACACACCAACACGCACGCACGCACGCCCGCACCCATGCACACGCACACACGGCCAACCACAAACATAAACACTCGCACACGCACACACGCACGCACACACACCACACCACAAACACACCACACACACAATGCACACACACCACCATCACACACACCCACACACACAACACACACTCACTCACTCACTCACTCACTCACTCACATCACGATCACACGCCGCTCACGTCCGCAGCGCGCGCGGCGCACGCGCGCGCACCACACACACACACACACACACACACACACACACACACAGCGCTTCTGTCGGTAAGGTATGCTCAGGGTATGATCAAACGAATGCATCTCGTATCGCTTCATCCATGGAGATGTATTGTGATGTCTTCAGGAAGTTTTTGCTGCAGCGTTCTTTGACAGGAGAAATGTTCCCTGGGTATGAAGAAGCAGAAGATTATGTTGTTCATTCGTTTGTTCATTGTTCACTGTAACGTCGTTTCATTTAAAAAATGACATTCGACAAGGGAAAGAAAAAAAAAACTCTGTGTGTGTGTGTGTGTGGGTGGGTGGTGTGTGTGGTGTGGTGGTGTGCATGTGTGGGTGTGTGTGTGCATGTTGTGTGTGTGTGCGTTTGTGTGTGTGCGGCGCGCGCGTGTTGTGTGTGTGTGCGCGCGCGCGCGTGTGTGCGCTGCGCTTGGGTTTTGTGTGAGTGTTGTGTGTGTGTGTGGTGTGTGTGGTGTGTGTGTGTGTAAATTGGTGTGGCATATATGTGTGTATATGTGTGCACAGCTGTGCGTTTGTGGGTGTGTGTGTGTGTGTGTGTGTGTGTGGGTGTTGTGTGTGTGTGTGTGTGTGTGTGGTGTGAAACAAGCGAGCGGCCACGTCCAATTGATTAGCTGTTTCCTTTGCTCTGTTGTTCGCTTGCCGTTTGAGCAGATTTACCTGCTTGATCATTCCTCGCATGGAGTTCAGCAGGCTTTGGATAAACCAACATAAAAGAAGAACTAAAACTGGTTAAATTATGAATTTGAACTTCAAAGTCATGAATTGTCTCATTGCATTTCTCAACTTTTGTCAGTCCTGCGTCCCCAGACCCCACCACCCCCCACCCCCAACCCCACCCCTCCACAACCTACACCACCCATCACCTCCGTGTGTATCTGTTGTGTAACGTGTTGTGTGTGTACATGAATGTGGTTCATGTGCGTGGATGATAAAGAAATAAAGAGATTGTTCATCATGTAGGCATGAGAACTTCTGTGAAAGATAGTCGTGACCAAGTGTTTCAAACGGTGAAATTAGAACTGCACACACACACCCACACCACAAACACACACACCCCACCACACACACACACAATTCGCATACTAACAAAGAGAGGTTGTAATATACAAACAGGTCAGAAAAAACTTGTTAAAAAGAAAGAAGAAGGAGAAATAGGAACGGACGACCGTTATATATTTTCGCACAACAGCTTTCTTTTTCCTTGTTGTTGTCGTCGTTTGGTTGTCTGTTCTCATTCATGAAACATTGATCGTCTCCACACAACAGAATCTATGGTCATAATCAGTGTAGTATAGTATGAAATACGATCACAAGAAGAGTAGAATATCGAAACATTTAATCGGCAGTTTACGACTCGAGCAACGTGACCGGCATTTACTTTAGAAAATGACGTAATTATTTTCTTGCCAGGAAAGTGACAGAATATATACCCCCCCCTCAAGCTGAAGTATTATCAACTTCATTCAGTAAAATTACGCAAAAGGACTGGCAGTATTTTCTACATCACCTACATTGACCGCAAAAATCTATCCTCTCCTGCCCGCAAACTGACAACAACACGAGTCTCCTCACGCAAAAATGACCACATTTTCTGCCTCCTTAACCAAAACTTGAGCAACTGCCTTCCCAAGCATTCACAAAGACTGCAGCAGTATCAGCCTGGTTCCTCTAGGTGAATCCTAGAAACCAGAGTCAACATTATGACAGGAAAGAAACTGAACAATGTCCTTCTCCACAACGGAAATCCAGTGAAACTCACATTCTGCCTCTCGGAGCCTCAGGTGACTATGGCACGATATGCTAATTGAAAACAGTCAATGCCGAAGATTCCTGTAGTGTTTCAAGAAAATTGACACCAAGTCTATCTCGTAGAGGAAAACTGACCGTCGATGTTCACTTTCGCCCAGTGGGCAAAAAATGGGAGGTTAATGATACAACATCTGTCTGTAGAGACAAACTAGCGCGATACTTTATACTGTCTGAGGCAAAATGATGCGAATACCTCTCACTGTCGGGAGGAAACTGAGCATCATTTATATCTCAAACCCGCCCCTGTGGACAGGAGAAAGTACGCCGTATATTTCCCTCAGTCGGAGGAAGCTGACCAGAGATATTTCTCGCGTCAGAGAACACTGCACCCCACAGTATTTTTCTTATGTAGGAGGACAACTGTCCAAACCCAGAGTTCTCCTCGTCGGAGGAAACTGACCGACCGATTTATTCTCAAAGCTGTGGATGGGAAAGTTACGCTGATTATTTCTCTGTCGGAGGAATCTTGACGCACGATATTTTATACTTCTGTCACGCAGGAACACTGACCGGAGTTATTTCTCTGTCGGTTCGCAGGAGGAGGGAAACGTGACCCAAATATTCTCTGTCGGTAGGAAGAAACTGACGCGACTATATTTCTCCTGTCATGCAGGAGGCAAACTGACCGCCGTTTATTTTCTCTGTCGGAGGAAACTGACGCGATATTTATCTCTTGAGTAAAATGACGCGATATCTATGTCGCAGGAAAATGGACGCGATATTTCTCTGCGGAGGAAAACCACCTGACAACAGATTATTCTCTGTAAGAGGAAACTGACGCGCATATTGCTATGTCGGGTGGAAACTGAAACACGGTTTATGTTCTCTTGTCGAGGAAGAAATTGACGCGAATTTATCGTCTCTGTCGAAATGACGCGATATTTCTTTAAGTCCAGGAAACTGACCTCGTATTTCTCTGCAGAGGGAAACTGGACACATGTTCCTCTATCAGAAGAATTGACGTAATACTACCTTGTTCAGAAAAAAAGAAAATTGATAAGACATCTCTCGTGCTGAAAGTGACGCGATGTCTACTTTGCTCAGTAAAGTATCAGCATCTCGACTATCGTTGAGGGAAAAACTGAGTCTGATACCTCGTTAGGAATCATGGCAACTATCCGGACCAAGCCTAGACCCAGTACCATTGATACAATCCATGGGTCCTCAAAGGTTGCCATGTGATAGCCAGCAGTCTATCGTGCACGACCACACATCTCCCTTCTGTACCCGTTGTCACCACCACACGGTCGTGAATGTTTAACCCCGAGCGCCCATGCGTTTGGTCCAAATCGCCCCCTCGTCCCCCAGGCCCCGTGCGGACCATGATTTGTCATCTCATACCGGCATCCCTATGGCGTGAACAGGGGATATCCGTGTCGTTCATTGCAGGAACCCCGTGAGCAGAGCGTACAACGCCGCGCCTGCGGATAGACAGCGCGCGCAACTCCAGCCTTTTGTACAGCGGGAGACTTGACATTAGTGGGCCCTTGTCGCGTTGGGGATTAGATGGAGGTGTGCAGGACGAAAGGGTTTATTGAGTTTGCGCCGGGGGGAAACGCCACGTTCCGGAAAACAGGAGAAGCACGCAAAAATGATATTTTGAGGAAAAATAAATAAATGAAAAATGGAAAATACAGAGGAGAGGAGAGAAAGACAGGAGCCCCCCGACACCACGCGAGAGAGCAGGCAAATGAAAAGTAAATCAACAAAAGAGGTTTGCAACATTGAAACTGGGACAGTGTCGTTTTTAATTCTTTCCTTCTACTCTCCGGTGTTCGCACAGCAAAAAAACGGGTGGTATTTCCTCAATCTTATCTTTAGACCAACCCCCCCCTTGGAAGAACTCAGATCTCATACAAAGATCCCCTCTGAACAGATGCTGGATCTGCTATGTGAAATAGAATCTGTAGCATGGGATCGGCATCACCAGATGTAATGAGTCGCATTCTTAGAACCATATTGCTTTCACCACCACTACGTCTTTCGTCTGAAATCTGTTCCAATTGCGCTACATCTTAATTCCGCTTTCGCAGATCCTCCTCTACAATAGAACCTTCATTCAGATTTGTAACCTCTTTCTACTGTTTATAACACCTCGTCTACTCTTGCCACCAAAATACTTCCGCTCATACTGACTCATTGTTTTTGTTTTTTGTTTGTTTGGTTGTTTTGTTGTTGTTTTGCCTTGTGTTTTGGTGTTCCGTATTCAGTCTCTCACGCACATTCAGGGCGTGCTTTGAATTAGAATGATAATTGTATCATGGTTTTCTTTAATATGCGCTTTGTCGCGCACAGAGGGTTAAAGTCGCGCTATAATATCACTTTTACATTACATTACATTCAGACAAACCAACCAGGAACAGCTACGCTTGCCTTGCGGCGGTCCGTACGATTGATGTCCATGTTTTACCATACTGCAACATAAATTTGTGGACATATCGTGACCTTTGCTATGACAAATTTTAGTAACCCCTATTCTGCAGTTCTCACCTTCACTTCTCGTCTAAAGTCTCCTTGTCAACATTTTATCTATCCTGTTTGGTATCACAGAAGACTGTGGATTTTAGGCAGAAAGATGTAATGAGATACTGGATTGTTCCCGTTGTCTTTTCTCAGGTGGCGCGGTCTTTTTAAATTGGCAAAGTTCTTGTGGCATCCGTGCTGTTGAAGTTATCAGAAACGAGGACTTAACCCATAACACCCCATGGACCGTTTTAAATACTGGGAGATGCCCACGCAACCAATCGCTCATGTGCACGTCTGTAGCAGATCCGTCACTCACACTTCTTGTTACGCACTCTTTGCATGATGTTCCGCGCTGCGACGTGAATATTCTTACGTACGTGTGATTTTACTCAGCATAGTTACTATCAAACGCTGTAAATGCTAATGTGTTCAGTCTAGCCCAAAATGTCCTATTCTTTCTGTCAGAATATCAACGATAGATGTCATTGTATTGATAGTATATATCTATAGATTTTCTTTTCCTACGTTTATGAGATGATTGTGTTTTGAACGGTGCACGGCAGCACGCGAACAGTTACAGTGCATCATCAATACAGCGCGCATGTTACGTGTGCCCTCCTTCTCCCTCCAAAGTCTCCGCCTGATTTATTCATCCCGTCCATTCGTCGCTCGGGGACCACGCGGATTCCGTTTCACACTGGCAAGGAAACATCGAGCTTGCGTCCTACGCACCAGCAAGACACGTGTGCGTGGACAGCACGTGCCACGGCAGGTGTTGTTTCAAGCACACCCTGAGTGGCCTTGTGTCCCCGTTCGGTCATCGAGAGGTGAGGTGCGCACCAGGAATTATGTGACATGTCCTCGGGCGCGGAACACCGACAAATGCGACGGGAAACGCCATGGTGGCGATGAAGTAACACGCACACAGGTTCCATGAAAATGCGGCTGATGAAAAACAAAACAGCCACGTTAAGTGGAGGAAGATCCTGCCATGGGGTTTCTAGCTGACCCTTCACCCCGCCCTGACAGTTGAAGCTTCTACTTGTTTCCTAGACTGCCTTTTTCTCTGGTGTAAGCCAACTCTAAGCCTACATTTTGTTTTTTTCGCCACCTTGATTTTACCTTTAGATTGAAATCGGCCCCCATGCCGACTACCCGTCCAGTACATAAGCAGGAGAAGCACGTTCCACACACCCACGAGACAGTATAAGGAGGTAAGCGACTCTAACTACCCTACACCCGCATACCTCCCCACGAACGACCCCAGACACATTAAGACGGGCGCGTAAATCTTGTCGACCGTCAAAATAAAAAAAAATTTGGGGGCAAGCGACCAGGTGGATTGGACTCAATAATTCTTACCCATCCGGACATGTGGGCGTTGGTGTTTTTCTGTCCACTGCAACGTTTCACGGCGCGCACGACCCATCCCACACCCCCCTCTACCCCCCCCAACCCCACGTCCAACCCCACATCCCCCAACGCCCACCTGCTATTGGTGTACAGTGGCAGATCGAGTGAGATTTACGGACCCTTATTACGCGTACCCTGCCGCCACCCCCGAGCTCCGAACGACCTCTTGCGCTATCTGTTTCCAAACCAGCGTCCGCCACCGGTAACGTCTCGTGCAACGTGCCCCTGGTTAAACTTAGATGGTTCACCACGTTTCTAAGACAAAGGTATGGCTATTGACGTACGGCAATTTACCCACCATCACACTGCACCCACGGAGAGGAGACCGACTGAGAAAGTAAGAAGAGAAGGGGGCTGGGGTATTTGAAGGGTAGGACGGGAGAGGAAGTATCTGACACTATACTGACATACCAGAAACAACACGTTAAGAATGGCAGCGGAAATGGCAGCCGTTTTTAAGTTCTGGTCGCCAGGACAGTTGGACAAAACCTTTGTTTTTATCTCCGAGTCCTACAAAGGTAATACGTATTGAATTTCTTCCGTTTACTGCTTACGTATAGCATCAATGCCGCCTGTTAAACACAGTCCAGTTCTCGTCTCTTCTACTTCCAATCCCAACGACTTGGGTTTACCTTGCATTATGGATAACGTTGTTTCTCCCCACCAATACCCAAGCAAGCTGACAAAATCGACGAATCGCGTACATCTGTCTCTCTCTCTCTCTCTCTCTCTCTCTATCTCTCTCTCTTCTCTCTCTCTCTTCTCTCTCGATATATATATCTATATAGATATATATGTTGTGGGTGTGTGTGTGTGTGTGTGTGTGTTGTGTGTGTGTGTGTTGGACGAGAGGGAGAGGAGATGAGAGACGCCGAGAGGACAGAGAGCGAGAGAGAGAAGAGAGGACGAGAGAGACAGACTAGACAGGACAGGATACATCACCCCTCTCGTATAACAAAAGAAAAAAAAAAAGCCCCAAGACCAACAACAATCTGGCGTGGTTATAAATGAAATTTTCCGGCTGCACTTTGCCTTCTCAGCACGAAATGAACATCCTCCCTGAGTGCCACCAGCAAGTCAAAGGCAGTTCCCCCACGTGAGGGAAGAGAGGTAAATATTTCAAGTATGACGTAATATAAAACCAAAGTAAGTAACTCGCACACAAGACGTGGTACAGTAGCCAGTTAGATGAATTGACATGAAAAGCTCTGTGTGTGTGTGTTGTCTGTGTGCTTGTGGAGAGACGAAGAGAGAGAGAGACCCCCGTCTGAGGCAGAGAGTGCACGAGAGAGAGGACGTTAAAATTACAATAAAAGGATAAGGGAAACGACAAGAAATGCAAGTTTAATCCGGTCTATTTGGCCAGTGGAAGCTCTGTTTCCGGTAAAAAAATCCGCTTCCTCCTTCCATGCAGACAAGACCAATGATGGCTTGGACGGGCTACAGGCGCAAAAACGCGAAATCGTTTCTGATCTGCAAGTGGTCGGGTAGCACCCGAGTAAGGGCAGGATAATTCAATGACGGAAAGCAAGCTCTATCGTCCATAAGTTTTTAACACGCCCTTCCCACACGCAGGGGAGTTTTCCTCTTGTTTTATTGCATTGAGGACGTGTTTCATGTCAACGAGATTATCGTTCCTCTCACTCCTAGGCTACGCCGCTTCAGCCTTTTGTCGAAAAGCAAGGAATAAAAGCAGGAAAAGGTTATGACTACATAGAATTATTTGACAACCAACCCAAATCATGCGTTCCAGCAGATCAATGCGCAAAGTTTAGAAATGAAAACAGCATCTAACAATGTGGGCTTTCGAGATGATAGAGATTACATGTGTATTTTTCCACGTCGTCTTTGATGGTGGGGTGCAGCTGGGATTCACCCGTGCTATCCGAAGTTTTGGGGGGGGGGGGTACAGCTGCAGTAAAAAGATAATGAATTTAGGGAATCAATGCAACACTTTGCAGGTAGGAAATCATGTGAATGAAATGCCTCTCTCGTTCCCAACCCCCCTTTTTTTACCCTCACCCCCAAATCTCAGCCACAAATACGACAGGGAGATAGACAGTGATACTCCGTGCATAGCACCCTAAGAGCATGGCAATTCTTGTTTCCTGACATCTTAAAATAGGATTTCACAGCATTTCCAGGCCTCTTGATAGCATTCCCAGGATCTTGATAGCATTTCTCAGGATCTTGATAGCATTCCAGGATCTTCATAGCATTCCCAGGATCTTAACAGTATTTCCCAGGATCTTCATAGCATTCTCAGGGCCATCAACATAGTATTCTCAGGATCTTCATCATCATACCATTTCCAGGATCTTCATGGAGCATTGCCCAGGATCTTCATAGCAATTGCCGAGGATATTCATAGCATTGCCAGGATTCTTTCATAGCATTCCCAGGAGGATCATCATTTCCAGGCATTTTTCCAGGATCATCATAACATTCCCGGGATCATCATAGCATTCCCAGGATATTCAGCATTGCGCTGCTTGTTTCTTGACATTAAAATAGATCTTCATGGCAATTCCAAGATCTTCATAGCATTTACAACAACACAGCGTAAGAAGCATGTCTCAATGAAATGACCAATAGAACTGTTACTGGTGACTGAAATAATGGTTCAGACTAGGCTGCTTCTATTTAGAATGGCTTGGAGATATACGCTTTGTGGAAGCTTTGAATGGTGGGTGGAGTTGAAGAAATACTCAGCATCTTCATGCAACGAGTGGTGGACTATGTTGAACGGGGCAGGGTTAGCAAGTTAAAAATCGAGTGATCGTTTTCAATCCTATTGCGCATTTAAACCTCTCTCTTCTCTTCTTCCTTTTTTTCCTTATTTTTTTTCCTAGAACATTTTCCTGCTTGTTAACGATTAATTAAACAGTACGGTACTTTGGCTAAATATCGACGCATATGAAATAATCTGGAAAAATAATAAACTATTCGATCGTATCCGAAAGACATATTCCTTCTGTTGTCATGAATAAGTGGCAGGGGAGGAGGGATGTGTGTGTGTGTGTGTGTGTGTGTGTGTGTGTGTGTGTGTGTGTGTGTGTGGTAGAGGGGGGAGGTAGAGGAGTCGGTGTCTCTGATTAAGATTTCCCTGTAGATCCCTAAGACATTGACATATCACTACAAAATAGTTTTTGACGTTATTTTTTTTACTTTGTTTTTGTTTTGTTTTGTTTTTTTTCAATAGGCGTTATTGTTTCTGATACCTTTACTTCAGAGAAATGCTAAAATTGGTTAAAGAGCAACAGAAATAACTAAAGAAAAAAAGTAAACACTCTCTGGCAATGTCGAATTGATGGGAGGAAGACTAACGGTACAAACTCATTCAGCAGAAGGAAAAATCCCGATCGTTGTGGAGGTTAACCTCGTTTGCCCTGAACTCTAAGCCGCATCGATCAGCACAAATGAAGACGAATGGCTCTCCGGTTCCACACGCACCTGAACCTCCGCGCGGGAAAATTGAATTTGGTGTTTTGACAAATGGGTGTGGCCCCTGCCTCATCGGGTAATGGAACAAGTGCGGTGCAGAAAGCTGGGAGGGACATTCTCACACAGTGCTTTCACTCCCGCAGAAAGTTGATGCATATGGTTCTGATGTCTGAACGGCGTTATGACCTCTGTGTGTGTGTGTGTGTGTGTGTGTGTGTGTGGTGTGTGTGTGTGTGTCTGTCTGTCTGTCTGTCTGTCTGTGTATGTCTGCGTCTGTCTCTCTGTTTTATCCGCATGTCTGTCTGGATTATTTGTTCGGTTTCGTGCATGCGAGTGTCCATTCACTTGTGCATACGAACGCAAACACACATGTGCGCACACACACACACACACACACCACACACACACACACACATACACACACCACAACACACACACACACACACACACACACACAAACACACACACACACACACATCCATCAACGTGGTCATGCGCACGTACACACAACGCACCATACACAAACCCGTGAACACACGTACACTCTCTCTCTCTCTCTCTCTCTCTCTCTCTGTCTCTCTCTCTCTCTCCTCTCTCTCTCTCCTCTCTCTCTCTCTCTCTCTCTCTCTCTCTCACACACACACACACACACACACACACACACACACACACACACACACACACACACACACACACACACATACACACACACACACACACACACACCACACACACACACACACACACAAACACAAATACACGCACGCGCGCGCTCACACACACACACACAAACACCACACACACACACACACACACACACACACACACACACACACACACACACACACACGCATGCACGCACGTACACACACATCCCTGGATGTTTTTTTCCATCAGGTGCTAATGCATTTTCTCACTCCCATCATCTATTCCCACTATTGTCCCATTGATTCCCTGATATTTTGTTCATCCCCCATGCAGCGTGTGGTCAGCTGAGATACGGCATCAATGTCACATCGGAGATGGAATGCCTTTAGGCTCCTATTTTGTCTCCTGTCCTTATGTGGATGAGACGGGCGCCAGTGTGATGGTCCAGTTTTTTCTCTGGTCCTTATATAGTCGGTAGATGCACCAGTGGAGTGTGCCTATTGGTCCATAGTCCCTACCTGGTTCAAAAATGCGCCAGTATTATCACCAGTCTAGTGTTTGTTCTTATCTGGCGAGAAGTCAGCCGGTGTGTATATGTGTGTGTGTGTGTGTGTGTGTGTGTGTGTGTGTGTGTGTGTGTGTAGGGGTCTGTGTGTGTGTGTGCGCGCGCCGCGCGAGTGTGTGTGTGTGTGTGTATGTTGGGTCTGTGTGTCTGTGTCTGTGTTTGGATGTGTGTCTCTGTTTGTCTATATGTCTGTGTGTTTGGGTGTGTAATCGCTGACATATAGTTTAAAAAGTCTTCGCATCTACTTTGAATGTGTGATTCTTCAATGTCTATCCAGGGTAATATTTTGAACGCATGTTTCTCTGTGTGTGCGTGTGTGTGTGTGTGTGTGTGTGTGCGTGTGTGTGTGTGTGGCGTGTGTGTGTGTGTGTGTGTGTGTGCGTGCATGCGTGCGTGCGTGTGTGTGTGTGTGCGCGCGCGCGCGCGCGCGCGTGTGTATGTGTGCGCGTGTGTATGTGAGTGAGTGATTGGCCTGCAAAAAGTGACAAAGACATAGGTAGAGAGACATAGGCTCACAACGTGGACAAACAGACAAAGGAATAGCTTGTCTGCGATGTGCAGAGAAAGACAGAGTAAGAGAGATTGGCCCGCAAAGTAGAGAGGAAGAGAGACTGACTCAACCCACTGGAGGTGACGTTGGATAGACCACGCAAAGCATCTGTGGCAGGCAAATAGTCGCCCTTTGATCGTGAGCTGAGAGTGGCTGCCCTTGCTCGCTGGAGGTTTGCCG